>JAODVM010291638.1:0-12034 GCA_025400095.1 Phenganax marumi
TAAAAGGGTGCTCACATGACGTTTTAAGAACAATTTCATTGGATGATTATCTTATGAATTATTAATGAATTTTAGAAGTATATATATAATCCGACCGTATGTATGGTTAATTTAAATGGGTTAGATTCTTACAGATGCACTTCACACTTGTATGTGCCTAAGAAATCTCCATATTTTGTCATTGTAATTTTGTAACTTTATCACTATTATGCACCAAAGGTGGTATTTTTTTAATGGATGAGTTAAATTAAATTAAATTAAATCTATCTTGTCATACTTGTTTGACAAATATTTTCAATTGAGACCATAAAAGACATGAATTGCTATTACTGTTGACAGTATGTGAAATTTGGTACAGTTCTATACATACTGTGTTTTTAATTGTCACACTGTTGGTAATGATTTAGAAAATAATGTGAATTACACTACAGGAATTTAGATAATTTTGTATCTGGTCCATTGATCTCTGTGTCTCAGTATTGTTTATGAAATTGCATGATATAGCGTTGATTTCATTGATAGATTCCGTGTAGTCACTTTTACAAGGAATCATCTCTAAGTTCCTGATAAGGCAACAAATGGCCAGTTTCAGGATCTGACAAAACTTATTCACCTTCATATGAAACCGAGTCTTGCATGGTATCGCCATTTCATTCACTTTTGTCAGTGCTGATTATACTCCATGTTCTTCATAATTGCATGACTTGTTGAAACACTGGCTATATAACTATAAGAAACATGTAACCTGACCATCTAATCATTTACATATATTTGTAATTACATTGTTTTAACTGTTTTCTCAAAGTTAGCAGTTGTTATTTTGGCACAATAAAAATGGCAGGTTTTCAAATTGGTGTTTATAATGTTTGTAGGGTGCAAACGACAGTATATATGGAATTTTTTTTTTTGTTGAAGGCACAAAGGAAGGCACAAAGGTTGCAACCAGATTAATGTTACAAGATTGGTGACCAAATGCCTTTGATAATCTCCTAACACTTTAAGTAACAAGATTGGCAATAAAGTGCCTTTTATAACCCCTCAAACAGTAAGGTTTCATGGACATTTAAAATTAAATTTTGGTAAATTAGTTAAAAACAACATAAGACCAAAATGGTGGACAATTTACAGTTTTCCAAAACTGTGCACATCATGGCATCTAAAAACTACAAAAACTATTCTTCGGGGTGCCAATTTTCTATTGTCTGAGATTTTGCCATTGAGATGTCTCCTCCTGCAAACAAAATCACAGAATATACATTGTCAAAGTTTCCCTATTTGTAAAAAGTGCAGTAGACTTTTAAAATTTCTCTTGAGATGTTGCTTATTCAGCATTAAAACTTATCCATTCTATCAACTTTTATGAGTTTAAATCATTACGCACATGTCCAACAACCTTTATTTTACTCTCAGAAGCAACATGCTGATTCCTTGTGCGTCGGTTGAAGAAAAATAGCCAGTTTATTCAAGAAAATGTACAAAGCCCCACACTTTTCCCACTAAGGTTCCTTGCTTTTCCTTGCTGCGAGCAAATTGGGTGAGCTATGTCCTGTTTGCAATTTGGCTTCAAAAATATCTAATGTTCAGATCAAAGTAAGCCTACTGTATATTCTTATACTGCGTTGTGGCAATGGAATTTAAAAATTCAATGAGACTTACCTGTAGGGTGAAGTTGAATTTGGTATAGGTTTGGGTCCTGGCCTCGAGGACACCCTGACTATTCAAGTGGCCAAGTGAGATATTCCCCTGGATTCTACCTGTTTTCAGACACAAGACATACTTGAAGTTCTAATTTCTGATGCATGGGATGTAGTTCCTCTGGCGATGCTGGGAGTTTTAGCAGCTGTTTGGATGAGATCAGATTCCTTGAAGATTGAAGTAATATTTGATTCAAGAGGGGAAACCATGGTTGATTTGGCCATTTGGGAATAAATAACACTCCTTTTGCCTTGTCCTAAATTATCTTCTGTAATACCTGTAGAATACAGCTGAGATGTGGGAAACAAGAAATTTTCTGTTAGCCCATGATATTGAAAGGGCATCAATATATATATTGTTCCTGGGTCAGGTCTAAATGAACAATATGTTCAACATTGTTTGTTTAGTCTAGATGCAAACAGATCAATATCTTGCTTCAAAGCAAATGAAATAGAGCATTCCTTTAAAATGCATGGGTTTTGGCATTCATTTAGCATCTCTATAAATGCACCTTGATTCTTGGTCTCCAGCTATGTTGAGGTTTCCCAGTACATGGGATGCTGTCAGCCAAATTTGTGATTTTCTAAAAAATTCCCATATGTCAACCCCTTCAGCATTACCTGCCCCAGTATGATTAGAACCCATTTTATACATCATATAGACAGCAGCACTGGTATCTATCACTATTTGAAGAAGCTTAGCAAGATCAGATCTAAATGATTTCACGGCAAAACCCCAAACAGCGGTTCCAAATCTCCAACCACCATGTTAATTCATGTTTCCCATTAGTTGAGATGCTCAGGAGACATAATTGCCATAAAATTAGGAAAAGATCTCTTTGTTAGAAAATTATTTTCAACAATTTCAGAATTGTTGTGGATAACTGTACCAATGACCTTGTCGTTATCCACTTACCTGCCGTGTCCCATGACTATATAATTATATATGTAGTGTGCTACTCTTGAGTGAATTTCTAGATAAGAAATATTAATTAGTATACAGTGAATAGAATAGTTATCATAATATAGTGATAATTTATCCAAAGAGCTTTTTGATTCCTCTGTTCTGCAAAGATTGTCCAACAAAAATATGGATTTTTGTCAAGTGATTTGAAAAATATTGGAGCCTAAAAAACCATGAGTCTGTTCTCGACGGAAGTGAAGCATAATTGAATCTTGGTGAGTAGTCGGCACTATCTTGTATCAAGTCCATAGAACTCCGTAACAACTGTAGGCTGATGGTGTAGTAGAACTACCTTGTCAAAAGAAGACTAACTTTTGAACCAAATAATGATATCCCAAGCTCCATGAGAATTGAAAAGGGCATTGGGAGATCCCACAACCCCTTCAATATTGCAACGTGCACTTTCCCAACAGCAGGAATACAAGTTGAACTCGTTTAGAAGACCTGCCACACTCATGTAAAAGAAATCCAAAGTGGAGCAAGACTATGTTGGCTTTATGGAAAAACTGCTCAAGTGCAGTCATGCCCGTACCAGCTCTAACTGAAGCTGATCCAGCAACAGAAGATGATAACTACCACATCTTGGCATATACCATCGTTACAAACCAAAGAAAGTCCAAGTGGTGTTCCACTGCTCAGGAGAGTTCAAAGGAACATCGCTCAACATGGAACTTTTGGCTTTTGCTTAGGGCCTTACAGCAATCAAAGTCTTTGAAGAGTTTGTGTTTATACAATAAGCAGCTTAGGAAAATTAATACCAAAATTGCTGTACAGATAAATAGCGTAGGCTAAATCTGCATATAGACATAGCAAATACCTTCTAGTTGCAATGAATTGTAAATTGGCCAAGAAAAGCCCTTGCAAGGATGATTAATAGAATTGTCATATCATATCACATCAGACTGTCACCTGGCCAGCTTAGTAATTGACTACTATCATGAAACTGTCGGTCATCTAGGCAGATTACTTTTGGGAAAATCCACCCAGCAGCGATATGAGCAATTAGGACAAAATGGATGATAATTTCCAAAAGAATCAAGTGATGCATCACTTGTCGTCCGTTGAAATGGAAGTTATTACTGCAAGACTTGGCCAATTTACTGTGCAATAGGTTGGAAATGCGACCACCATTTGCCAAACATAGAATTCAATGTGTTTGGACCCTGCACTATCCAAACACATAAACTAAGAGGAGTAGCATTCAGGGCAAAATGTTGGGAATTGATACTTTTGTTTTGAAACTGCATAGTTATTTGGATTAAGGTGATGGAAATGATGAAGATGAGCATGTTTGGTTGTGCCCTGAGACAATTCTTCATCTTACACAGCTGCAGTTTGACCGAGATATAAACTTTGATGGAGGAAAATCTGAATTGGACCAAATCCTGAGCATGATAAATCACAAGGCTGTCAAGAAATATTTTACAAAGTAAAAATGTCAGTGGATACTTAACCCTCCACATGCCTCACATTCTGTATCATTTAGAAAAAACAAATCACCACAGCTATACGAGCACCAGATGGACTGTTCCTGCAGTTAGGAAGTTCATTACTAACAGACATGTTTTTGGTTACCTCATGGCAAGGTAACTGCCATAATCAACTCATATCAGATTGCCAATGTGCCAGCCGACATTGACCAACTCCAGTGACTTCCACCTAGTATTCTGTAAACATAGATATAGTAGGTCTAAACGCCCAACTCATGCAAGATACAGGATGGATGTAGTTGTGTTTTGAATATTGACATTAGCCAAAGTTATTTGATTATTTGAAACAATATGTGCAAATCGTTTGTTGCATGCCGTACGTGGCAAATGTACCATTCTAGTCATCCATATAGATTTTCGTTATCATGCAAATTTTAATCACGTTACAGTATGCCCCGAGAGCTTGACATATCAGAAGTACTTTTGCAGTGAAGTAAACAAACCTCAAAATGAAGCTTGTGAATAAGGGATATTTTCATTGATCTTTTGTCATTTTCAAATGTTGTCTGGGAAAAGAATTGAATATGAAAGGGTACTTTGGAATTTGGTTTCCAACGGACAAAAACCAGACAAAGTTGAATCAAAAAGCAATGATTTTAGGGACATTGTATGTTTCCAAGGTAATAATGGACATAAACATGGTGGCGAAGATGAGTAAAACTGGGGTAGATTTTAGGTCTATGCAATATTTAAACTATTCTCTTCATGTAATTTTTGTTGTGATAATGATGCCGGAATGAAAGAATATAATTTGTATTATAATTTAATATGCTGCTATCAAGATTAAAAAGCTAAAGATGGTAAAGTTCTCGTAGAAACGATCATGCCTCTAGTTCTGAAGAAGCAGCAAGAACATTCTGTTGAATTTGCTTCTGGACGTGTTGGTTCTTTTTGTCTGGGACAGGCACAGTTACAAGATGTATTGCAGAATATATTGGGAAAGTATCTTGCTCTTGTACATAGTATTAATGTTATTCCTTCAAAAGTTCGGCAGTGAAAAACCTTAAGAAAAAAAATAAGAGCTGAGTGAACCAAATGGCTTGTACTTTGAAAGATTCGTGGTGATGTGGTTGCTGTTAAAGTCACTGTGGCAAAATACCAGAAACATCTGCTTTTTCGTGCAGCTTCTCTTATCCAACAAATTGCATGAAAGACTGAAATGCTTTTTTACCAGTCTATAGATTTGGCATCCTGCTTAACATGGTCAAGGTACCAGCAAGGTTTGTAAAGAGATCAACTGCTTCTGAGCATCTGGAATCTTTACAAGGTTGAGCTAGAGTCATATCATATCACCTGTTATCGGCTATAAACAGGTATGGTCAAAGGTCAGCTTTGAAGAAGAGGGTTGATTCACATTTCTTCGACGAAGAACTTGAGGTTAAGTTATACAAGTTGTTGCAGAATTGAAAAGATGTAAATCTAGCACAACACCAGTGATAGTCTGTCTATGTACAGAATTGAAAATAGATTTAACAAGCTCATGGGAATACAGTTATGCAATGGGACTTTAACAGCTAATGTATGTGGTCCCTCAGTTGTTGACACTAAATCACAGCTAGCTCAAGAGTGGAATGAAGAGCAAAGTATTGTCAAGAATACATCCACATGGATAGTCTGTGTTTTCCACCATCCATATGATAGGTGATAGGCCTTATGCTGGCATCCCACTGGTTTGAGATCCAACTCTAGTTCGTGCAGCAGCAGCTTGCCATTTTAAACATCCAAATTAGTGAGAAAGAAAAGGTAATTGTCAATCCTCAAACCAGCCTTCAACACATTGAGCTGTCTGGTGGCATTAAAAGTAGATTTAGCGACTGATTGAAATACGGGCTACCAGAGACAAGTCGTAGAACCAGCAAAAATCAATGGAAAGAGCAACATGGGAGTTGTAAAAATTTGCAATTTTATCCATCCAAAATATTTATCTTTAGCCATTACTTTATCTGCCATGTTTCTGCATTCCTTTTGCTTTTATGTGTGTCTGGCACGCATGGATTTCTTCTTGTGCAACCCTTCATGAGCATTGATTGGTAAAAATATTAGTGCAAGATTACCTTGTTTGTATTTTATATCTAGGACACATGTGCTGGATATTCTTAGTTTGTGCCTGTGATGTCTTTGCATAATAGTGCTCAGAAGTGCCCAGTCAGACAGTCAATTATTTCATGAAATTTCAAAAGCTGGAAATGTTGCAAAGTACAAAGCAAAACTAACTGTACATTATTAGTTGGAAACAGTGAAAGTTACCACCTGGAATTTTCCTATTCTTCCTGTCAAATCTGTTTTTTGTTTATAATCCTTAGCCTATAAAGATTTATGTGAAATTTCTTGTGTTTACATCATGTAAAGGTGTTCCTAGTTTTCCCCATAAACGATAGTGATAGGCAACAGATTTAATTAGTTGAATCTTGTTGTATAATTTTCAAAGCAGAATCTGTTTAAAGAAACAGCACATTTTGCATTTGTGTAGTTCAACTGAAAATCGCAGTTTTGTGCATTGTATTCTGTTTCTCCTGTTCACTTATTTTGCCACAAATAATTGTATTATCACTACATTTTAGACTACAAAAAGTATCTAAAGATCTGGACAGATATTTAAAAACACAAAGTACTGGTCCTTGGGCAGCAAATAGAGTTGCAGCATTGGAACGTTCCCTGGGAGAGTTATCTAGGATGTTAGATAGCAAGGTATAGTGGTAGAGCTACTCTATTAAATGCACTCAGTGTATTTTTTCTTGCAATTAGTTTTTTCTCCGTTATCATAGTTTTTGAGTACAGTACTGTATGTGGCACTGCCTTCTGTTCTAACAAAGCATACATTGATACTTACATCAATTTTGGGAGTACAACATTTCAGAACAAGACCTGTGACATAAACAAAGTTTGCAGATTTCTTTTATGCATACAGTTAGATCACTCACATTACAGTAACTTCTTTTAACCCTGTCTTCCACTTCAAAGTTTTTCCTTCTGCCTTTTGGCATGAAACAGTGAGAAATTGGAAACAAGACAGAAAAGTGTTGTTTTGTATGAAAGAATTTGCAAGCGGAAGGCAGGTTTTTGAAGTTTGGCGGCGACAAAAGTAGTATGACAACTGTCAAAATGTACTAAAGACAGATTGTTTTTGTCATGATTTTAAGTGACCGACCACTCATATAATTCCTATCGTTGTGATTTGAGAGAGTATTTTTAATAAGCTAGAGAAGTGGTCTTATGTGCTGTCTAATAATGTAATCATGGATTGGTTGTATTACTGTACTTGGCTCACAGCTGCGTGTGAAGTTTGGTTGTACTTTTTCTCACGCCCCGTATAACAGCTATATAATATCTTATTTTCATTTTTATTTATTTAGATTATTGCTGATCAAGTAGCATTTTGTTATTTCGGAGGTCTATGTACTTTATCAAGAATATTACTTCTTCTAGATGTCACGGCTGATCCAAAAAGATTTGTCTTGCCTACCAAGTATGTATAAACCTGTGCTGTCTGGTTGTGTTAATGTTGCTTTCTGTTGTTTAGTATATCAAATATTGTGAGGTACATTCTCCCTGCACATGCTAGTTCAGTAAAGTAAACATTTAAACCTAGAAATGATTTTTAATTTTCTATCCAACGTTTTGATGCATGACTGTATTGCCACTCTGGCTCAACCAAATTAACGTGCAATGTCCACTTAGTTATTTTGTCTGGCTAACCCCACACAATTTTTCTCAAGCTAGGAGAAACCCTCACACACCATCTAGTGTTTTGACAGTGTACAATCTTGGGGCAAGGGGTGGGGAAGATTTGGTTGTTGGGCTTGGGTTCTGTTTCTGCAGTTCTTGCTGCTCCTTGAGTTGCTGCTGTGGATTTCTTACTACTTGTGGCAGTAGAAGCTTATTGGATATAGGTATCTTCTTTCTTGTGATGCAGTGTATTAGTAATACTGATAAGGGGTTGGTCATTGCTTTAGCAGATGTGTTTTCATGCTCTATCAGACCGATGTGAGAATCATCGGCATTCTGGGTGGTTTGAACGGTGGTCTCACTCTTAACATATGATTGAGCACTGATGGGACTAGGTTTTTCTTGCTTCAATCCATTTTCCTTGGCAAATTTGTCAAAGCCTTTGCTGTTGAAAGGCATATTGTAAGGTACCAACTTCTCTGGAATTGTTTGTCTAGCAAAGATCGATTTCATGAATTTGATTGATCACTGTCCGTGCCTTTTTATTTGGAGGAAGAGCTGTTGCGCTGAACTTTAAGTGAGAATCAACTACAATGGAATTGGTTTTGCCTTCGAGTCTACACAAATTAATTCCAAGTTTTTGCCATGGAAGTTCAAGGTATTTGATGTGCCATCATATGCCCCTTCTGGTTCCTGTTTTTGTATGTAGCTCATCTTGTTTTTTTCTACTTGAGTTGTGGTGAATGTACAATGGAACCCTGTTAATATGGTCACCAACGAGCTGAAATAACATGGCCGTATCAACGGAGTGGCCGTATTAACAGGGTGAGATCAAATTTTAATTGTGATGTCATTATAGCTTGGTATGTTGGAAAATGTATTTGAAAACCATGATAACACGATACCACTCCATAATTCTAATTAATAACTACACATTATACAGTTCTCATAAATTTTTGAGTAATGTTAATGTTAGGATTTGGTAAAAAAAATCAGTAACTTTTGATTGGTTATACCTTTTCTGAAGCCAATCATTTTGCATTCTAAAAATGACTTTTGAAAGTTTGTTTGCTGTAACACTGTCTCCCTTGACTGCAAAACTGCAAAGCATCTTCAAGCTGCGCTACAGCTTCTTTGTATTTCTTTTACTTTGTGCAGTCACTTGTGTGTGACTTTGTAATCACAATACAATCAGTAATATGATGCATGCAACTTGGATGTTGTGTTCTACCCAAGGTGTCTTAAATTATCCTGTACTTCCGTGCTTATACACATTTATTATTACGAATGACCATGTTAATGGAGTGATTTGCTTATGTCAGGACTCTACAATATGGCCAGTAGCCATATTAATGTGGTAACTTTATTATAAAACTTAGTCATGTTTTGCTGGGACCAAAAAAGTGACTGTATTATCGAGGTGACCATATTAACAGGGTGGCCGTAATGCGTTGTTCCACTGTATGGTAGATGTTAAATGCTTCTCCCATAGTGTTAAGCAAAATCACATGCTGCATTGCTTTGCCTTTGTCTCAAACTCGAAGAGGATATATTGTTGAGAAAACATGTGCTCAGTAGTGCAAAAATGGGGGTTCTGGCTCATTTCTAAAACCTCTCTATGACTTTTTGAGAAATTTAGTAGAAGTTACTATTACGCATTTTTCATTTTTGGTAATCACGCTAATTGTCGGCATCCTTTCATCTTTTGCCTCATGCCACCTCTCTGAAAATGCATTTTCAGCCTGATTAACGTTGGAAAATATGCAAAAACCTCGCTCATTTTAAAGTACCACTGAGGTCAAAATTTTACAACTCCATTTTTCTTCATAACCATAAAGTACACACTCTCAAATATCGCGTCGCCAAGTTTTAGCCCAATGTCTTGTATTGCAACGATGTAGTGAAGCAATAGAGTTGCTCATTTTACAGCCGCCATTAAAATCCGCCATATTGTCAAGTTGGTCTGTTTTGGCGTCTGTGACGTCATAGTCTCAACACAAGCTGCGGCATGCTATATAAGTCTATAACAATATCGTAAAGCAGTCTTATTACAAAACCTTCTTTTTTCGGTTATGCCTTCGTCCCGTTGTGTTGTACAAGATTGCAGCAATGAGTCTTATAAAAAGGCAGGAATATCTTTACATAAAAGCCCTAAAGACGAATCTTTGCGCAGAATATGGGTAAAATTTGTACAAACAAAGCGCGCTAATTTCATTCCGGGGTCAAATACAGCGGCGCATTTTATGATTTGTTCTGAGCATTTCTCGAGCGAAAATTTCGAGCGATTGTTTCATCTTAAAACGTTTTTACTCGGTTCTTGTTTTTCGACCTTCGCGATAAACAGAATAACTTCGATGGCTTTTAGTCTTCAGGCTGAGCGAAGCAGCATCAAAAACTCTTTCGTTCAAGCAAACGTCATTAAAACGAGGATGGTCTAATATACATTTTCGTGCACTTTCCTCTTCGTGCTCATACATTTTCTGATGACATTGGTCTATTTCCATGCAGCAACGACATTCCATAGCATGAACAAGTCCAGACTACAATCGTCACATTCACACCTTGAGCATTTTATAAAAGCAAATGATTCGTCAGCTTAAAGTTTCTCAGATTGCAACATACATATAAACAAATGAATGAAATTCAACAAGAAGAAACATCAACGCGACTTTCAAAACGACTTGTAGAACAGCAATCGTATTCAGCAATTTCTTCAGCCGATGCAAGTGGTTCTACTGAGTCATCAAAAGCGGAAAATTCGCAGTCCGAATCATCAGAATTCGCTGTTAAATACACAGATGATTCACTAGATGATTTACTTTCGGAAGAGGGCAAAGAAGCGCAGCTCGAATCAGAAGAAATCGACTTTTTACTTCGATCTTTACTTACCTATAGTATATGGTGTGTTTGTTTTCCTCGCAGGCGTTGAGACTATGACGTCACATGCACTCTTCCAAGCGTGCGAATTCAAAATGGCCGATTTTAATGGCGGCCACTGAATTTAGCCATTTTGAACACTCATAGCACTGCAAATATCATTCAGTTTCAACTCAAATTTTAAAAATCGAGTGTTTTAAACATTAATACACACATTACTGCAAGAAAAAAGGAATTTCACGAGGGTCGATTTTGACCTCAGTGGTACTTTAAATAAAACAAAGACTATACATTATATTGGAGATAAAGTATTCCATCTCAATGGTAGTTGATCCGCTGACCATAACGTATCGTAAGGTTCAACACGACGAAATGAAACCGCCGTACGCAAAATATGATCTTGGAACATGACGAAGTGAAATGCGACTCAACAATGTGAACTCATCAACGCGAAGACTTGAAACAGCGCATTGAGGACGTGAAACGGTGCTCGACAATCCATGATCAGTCCCTACAACATCAATACGAATTTTGTCCCCTCCCTAACTCCATACTGATGAGCCCTAATACTGGGTGGAATGGTCATGTTAGCAGTTTATTATTGAATTACGGAATAAAATGCTTTGAAATCTATTAAGTGCAGACTAGAACAAGCAACTATCATCATGACACTAATGACGTCATTAGTGACGTCACTGTTGACATTATAGAATTTTGACTAAGGTACAAAAAATCCTAGATCCGCCCCTGTTCCAACCCATTACTACCCAAACAACACAGACAGAAGTATCTGCTATGGCTAACACTGGTTGTCAAACTGCCTTGAAGAAGTCATACCATTACTTGGTCTTCGGAGATATGACTTGATCCCAGCAACGAGAATGTTTACTGTGTGGCATAAAAATCCTCAGTGCTGGCATCATCCGACCCTTCCGTCACTCAAAATCGGGAAACATAAAACGCGTCAGGTTACCTATGTCACCAATTAGTCAAACAAGACCTTCTTGAGCCAAGAAGCTTGCACAGCACTGGGCTTAATCAATAAAAATTTCCGAACCATATGTGAAGCCATGGACCAACCACAGAATGCAATATCACCACAAAATCCACAACCACAGCCAGCCTCAAACAAACCCAAGCAACTCTGTCACATCCTGCAGTTGTCCACACCACCAGCCACAAATCAACCAAGAACACGGACAACGCACCACCACCCCAAGAACCATCGACCAAACAAAACACATGAACCCCCCAGCCCCGAGCGAACACCACATTAGCTGGCAACGGTGAACTATTGTCGTTTAAGCGTCGGGACCAATAGCAAAAGTCCAAGAATCGCTTCC
>JAODVM010291749.1:0-12032 GCA_025400095.1 Phenganax marumi
GGGATGGCTAGAGTTTTCATTAATGCGTATCACGGATATTCTAGGAACTCCTGTCTTCAATTGAAATAGTTGAAACAAATACACTACTTTAGTCTACTTACCGCAATTGGAAAATTTTGAGCTTCTTCAAGATCAAGAGCATTAAGGGCCAGATCGACCAGAGTATGAAGCAAATCTAAACGACAAAAAAAGAAGCAGAGAAGAGTAAATTAAGAGGAGAACCATTGCCCTATATGTACAAAGGAGAAATGAGTTAAAAGTATACAGTAGTTAAAAGATTTTTGGTATACTGCAAAATGTAAAATCACCTTCGTGTTCTTCCGAACTACAAAGCTTAAAAAGATAAAAGAGATTCGTTATCAAATTCATCCTACAAGGCGCTTGAGACAAGATCATCCTCATGCTTACCAAAGGAATTCCAGATGAATTACTGATGCTATCGAGAAGTTCAACAGATCTATAATAAATATACTTTATACTTGATTACGAAAAACAACAGGAAAAAAGTGTAACCTTGAACAAATTGTAAGTTAGTTTAAATTAAATACTCCAAACTTTGTCTTTGAAACGAATATTCGTATAGTCTATAGTGCCTGCGTACTTTTCATTTTTTCCTTCGGCTTCATACTGCTCCAAAAGCCCTTTAATCTTTTCCACCTACACAAATAATAGAAAAACAATCACATCTTCCAAATACAAAACAAACTAAAAGAAAAATTTACAAAAAACGGCATACAGTTTATAAAATACAATATGGCCGGCAGAAAATTTCAGAGCTATTCAGCAATCACTAAACTTACTGATTCAGGCTCAGGCTCCTGACCTAAAAAAGAAAAGTAAGCAACTTGTAAGTTTTCAACTGACATAAACTCCTTTATATAGAATAACGACTGCGTTCGACATTTGCATTTTTCACGCGCGTACAAGTTTCTACACTCATATCAGTCGGCACTTTTGAAAAGTATAATTTACAGAACCTAATCCGAATCCAAAACATAATCCATAATCTTGGGTTTCAAGATGCTAATCTTCGGAGTATGCTTTGTATTGTATATACAAGTTTAAATCCTTCGAAATTAATAATCCATAATCTTGGGTTTCAAGATGATAATCTTTGGATTATGTTTTTTGTTATATACAAATTTAAATCCTTCGAACTTATCTATTTTTTGGAAATAGTTTAACAGACATGAAGTCATGAATTCGTTTAAAAAACTAAAGTCTAAAGAATCCATTGCGCGGTTCTTTAAAAACGTAATTTTATAGCCTTCAACGGGCAGAAAACTGATAGCCGAACGCTTATTGCAATAACTTAATAAATCAACAAGAGAACGTTTCATTTTTTCAATACGCTTAACCCATACAGCTGCATATTCACAACTTTTCTGATATCACTATAGTCTGTTCAAAAGACAAAAACTTAATGGTGATAAAATGAATGCTTTACCTGAAATCGCAGACGGAAATGACTGCAACAAAAACAAAATCAAAATTATAATAACCAGTAAAAGAAAACACTCGAGATATCACTAGAAACAAGTTTTTTACCATGAGTTTTGAGAGATCGCATTGATATGGATTAAAACTGACTGAAACAGACATCCAAGTGTCTTCAGCGTACAACTGAAAGT
Source organism: Phenganax marumi (assembly GCA_025400095.1). NCBI lineage: Eukaryota > Metazoa > Cnidaria > Anthozoa > Malacalcyonacea > Clavulariidae > Phenganax > Phenganax marumi. Next base: position 1,632 of record JAODVM010291749.1, read on the forward strand.
CCAGCACATCCTACAACAAAAGTTGAACTATCTTTAAGGTCCAAACAGATGTGTGCTCGCCTTTACACCAAATGCTGCAGCCCAATGCACCGCTTGAAATATGGTATTTTAAACTAGGATAAGTTGGTGCGCGATAACTTTTCAACCGTTCCATTTTTACTTAAAACTAAAGACGAATTCTTTAGCTTTCCGATCACATCGATTACTTTTCTCAAAAAAAAATTTCGGGGGAAAATTTTCTTATTAGTCATTCCTGTCTTTTGAATTGCCTACGACTGAACTTCAAGTTCTAACGAAATTCAGTAAAATAGCTATACCTGAATAATTATAAGCATGAAATTATCTCATCAAACAAAACTTACCGTATCGTCATAAGGATGGTCATCTTCCATGATCTACAAAAAAATACCGGTAAAAATTAAGCATGTTTTAAATATCAACAGCGTGAGATATTATAAGCCTGGACTTGGTGAAGTCTACTTTTATATTTTTTACTCTACTTAACGCCTTTGGATAAGTTTACCAAAGGCATCTTCACAAGTTTACCTCAGAAGAAATGTACATCTTATGCAAGTGGGCTAACCAACAAGTGGCTAGCACACTATAAGCAACATAGATTACTCTATTAATATAACAGATATAAAACACCAGTCAAAACTTTGAAGCTAAGGAGACAAATTTCATCAAGCTTTCATTGTAAGTACTGTATTTCCTGAACATACAAACTTAGCAGCTACCGAAATTTTATGAAAAGATTAAACAATTCAGACTATATAAAATAGCTATAAAAAAATAAACAAGACCAGACAATGTCGAAAGTTAGATCAAAACACCTAATAACCACCTGCACTAGCACAAATAGACACAAAGCTATCTAAATTTAACAAGAACATTCATGAGTTTAAGATTGCTTAAATGTTTTCGCGTACCTCTTCATCACTAAGTATCGCTTCATAGCCGTCCTAAAAACAATATGATAAAAATATACGCCGTATTCTCTTTATCATCTATGCCCCCCAGGGCGCTTATTCTTTTCAGACCCTTCTGAGAGGGGGGGGGGCTTATTTAGTTATCCATAAAATCTTAGATAATTTTTCGAAAAATGTAAGGTATTACGTTCTTAGTATTATAAAAAACAAAATACACATCAACACAACAGCAAGTTTTAATATGCTCAGCAAGGAGGGGCTCAGTAGAAGGGGGCTTTAATAAATTTCTTCCTCTTAAAACGGGGGGCTTATTAGAGAGGGGGGCTTACATGAGAGGGGGGGCTAAATAAAGAGAATACGGTAATACACCAATTCGACAAATTGGTCCATGAGGACTGGGAATGAGTTTGGGGGTGAAAATCACTAATACAAAACTTGTATAGATTTTTTCTGTCGCAAAAATTTTTTGCTAAGCGTAAATATAGAATCAAAGAACATACAACGAAAACAACTTGCACCGAGAAAAAATACCTACCTACACAGGTTTTGTATTAATAGTTTTCACCCCCAAACTCATCTCCAGTCCACACGGACTGGTTCGTCAAAGTGGCGTATTGAAAACGAAATAAACTATATGCCGAAATATAAACACATGCAATCATCAACATACTTGGTCCATCAAGTCTTCCTCGTCAGACATAAATAAGTCGGTTGGTGATTTGTCAGGTGTAAGAGGTTCAAAGAGATCGCCCACTGCCTCTGGAGACTTCTTGCCAGCTTCCTCTTCTTCTTCCTACGAAATAGAGCAGTTATCCGCCTTGTGATCACTAAGTTCCACTGAACTCCAATAAACCTGGAACAATAACTCCTAGGCTTATTTCCCAGGATTAACTGAAGCCAAACTCTGACTTTGCTAGGGAATAAACATAATTTATTACGATATATCACGAATATTTTAACATCCATCATACGTGTATCTAAGTCTTTTCTAGTTGAGTTGCATGCAATTTTCCCTTTAGAAAGACTAGAAACCAAGGAAATTTTGCCGAGTTTTTGTACTGTTTGTGTTATAGTTCAGTAGCTAAACAACATTTGCTTATTTTGAGTAGTTCTTCTGTGGTCTAGGGAAAAAATAAATATTGGTTTGAAAAAAGAAAAAGTGAGTTCATTTTAAGGATTTTTATACAATACTTTTTGCATGTTTTTTTAAAAAAAAGCACTGGGGCAACTGTAAAAGTATATTTAAAATTGGCTTCAAAGATGGTGGCAAACTAATTGTTCCAGGTTTATTGGAGTTCAGTGACATTAGGTCTGATTGACACCGACTGGTAGTGAAAAAGCATCTTTTAAACTGAAAAATAAAAAGGCCTACTTTGTCATCATCATTTTCTTTTTCTGTTTTGACAACCTTTTCTTTCTCTACAGTTGGCTCTGATTGTGTTGGTGACGTCTTTGCTGGAAGAGTTTTAACATCGTCTTCATTCTTTGCTTTTTCTTCTGTTTTTACCTCAACAGGAACAGGCTGAGGTTCTTTTTTGACTTCAACTTGTTCTGAAAAACAGTTTGAAGTCAGACAAACATAAATGTCTGAAATTACAAGATTTTCACAATAGCAAGCGCTTGGCATTAGACACAATGAAATCGTTTGGCATTAGACAAAGTAAAATGATCTAAATTATATTTTAATTTATTTTTATTTTAATTCTAATTTAAATCAAATAGAGTGAAATATTCTGGTGTTAAACAGAGTAATATAAATTGCTGTTTTACTGTAAGCTAAAATATTCTGGCAACAAACAAAAACAGTGTAGTTATTGTGGTTATAGTGATGGCAGGAACAATCTTCATGCCAGGTCGCAACAAACACAGTCCTCGATAGTTCTTGTCAGGGCTGCTGCAATTTTTTTCCATAATAATTAACCATCACTTACTAATATAGTTCAGTACACAATTCTCATGGAAAGCAGGACTTTTTTGCAATTGCGTTTTATTTTCATGCAAGAACTTACTTCCACTTGAATTAGTTTGTGCTACTGTGCAATCCTGATTGAAATTATTCTGTTAAAATAATGGTCTACTACAACAACAACTACTACTACTTTTTACTAAAACAACTTGAAAGATTGAGCATGGATTTGTACTGTCACGTAACGAGTTAACAAGAAAGCGGGTAAATAGTTTTGTCAAAATATTAAGCTGCAATAACCTCAAACAGATAAGATCCCAAAGTGTTGAATTTATACAAACCTGTAGGTTTATTGACAAGACTAGGTTGTTCTTCAACCAACACATTTTGCTGAGGTACTTCTGGTGCCACTGGTGGTCCTTCTTGTATGGTGGTGAAGTAACCATACAAACACACTGTCAGTTTTGTGTACCAACCACGCAGCACAACCACATCCGTCGCTGACTACATTTGAAATAATTATACAATACTTGCTTTAGAGATCTCATGATCAAAATCACAATGCAAATATTTCAATTTTTACGAAATTTTAAGGAAATCTTAAATATGAAAAAATAGAAGCACAAACAGCCCACAGAGTGGAAATGTCGTCGGTGTTTCAAGCACAAATCCATTTTCTTTCATTTTAATGCTAACTCTTATCTTAATCCTTAACAGTCACTATCTGAAAATGAACTAGAAAAAAACAACTCAATCATTTTCAAGAGAGATACCATAGCATTACCTCAGTTTGAGTACTCCAATGAAAATTCACAGCTTCTCGATAATCCAGTCTAGCAAACAATTCACTTTAATTACTACATAATAGACTATATCTCCTCTAATTTAATTCTTTTTCCCATTATCTATATTTAGAAAAACATTCCTAATCATTTATACAATTACTTGTGTATTTGTATGAAGGGACTTACAAAAATGTTGAATGGTTTCTAGCACGTTCCTAGCCTATTTTGTCAATATTCAATTGCACAAGTTAGTTTTTAACAGACTTGTGAAAATTAAAAACTAGTAATAAATAGAAAATTAGCACAATTACAGGACTGAGGACATAACACGACTTAAGAATGTTTTTAAAAATATAGTTAATATTTTAGCAACTACATTGAGAACCAGTAGCAGAGATTTGTCTGATACAGACTATATGTTCTGCCTTATATCCAGATTGCAGAACGTGGCATACGCGCACCCGAGGGCAATTTCTTTAAAAAAATACAGTGCACCTGACCTTGGTGTTTCTGTTTAGATTGATCTCTGAAGGTGCACTTTTTTCACAAAATCACAGTCACAGACAATCTATTTCACACTTTGACCGCACAATGCGCACCTGCAGTAATTTTGCTAAATTTTTGGTGCGCACCTGATGATTTCAAGTGCACCTGCACTTGAAAAAAGTGGTTGGGCACACCCGAGATCTCGTCGAAATGTGCCACGTTCTGCAATCTGGCCTTATATTTTGAGAAAATGGCATCATTTTAGATGTCACACTTACACGCCAAGTTTGTCAAATGTCACAGCTTGAATTTTATTTAAGTTTCTAATAAAAATTTCCAACTTGAATGATGATGGATGAGTTTCACTGAAAAGAAAGTAAACTGGCAGTAAATTCTCAAACATTCCCGAAAGTCAATGCATGCATATATTTGAAATTTCCTAAGAACTACGTTCATATTATTCGTCTCATTTGTCTCACAGAATACTTCGAAAGTCTATCATACCCTTACCCGACTCTATCAATAGCAAGATGAGGTCTTCCTCCTCGAGGAATCACGCGAACCTCGGTGATGCACACTGGACGAGGAAAACTCACTAAATCCAAGTGCATTTCCTACAAATATATATTCATTTTAGGACGTCCTTTGCCTACTAATAGCTACTGTACACCCACTGAAACAAAGAGAGAACACTTTCTTTAAGATTTTTTATCAGTTTTACCTCATTTTGTTCATGATTAAAAGAGTCACAGAACAACAAAAAGTGTCCATGTCTTCCTCCTCCTTCCATTTGAACCGCCATCTTGGATTCGTGTTTCCATACAGAAAGATATTTCCTTACGCGAAACGCAGTCGTTTGTTCTGGTTTGTACCACTGGTTTCTACGTGATACATTCTGGTTTTTGTGCGAAATTCGAACCCAGGTTACTTAAGAAAGTAGGCGAGCACTAGGCAGTGGTTAATGCACGGGTTAAGGGGTTAAGTGGGTTAAGGTCAGTGATAGCGAGGGACAGTTTGGGGTGGTCGCCACACAGGGCCTGCGCACGAGGCTGGTTTTACGCGAAAGGCTCTGAGTATGGGAAAGAAGTGCAGGGTATGCGGGTAATAGAGTAGACGTTTCCAAGTATTGATTGTATTCTTTTTCAGTGATAACAAGACAACATCTATCATATTTTCTGTACATTTTATACATTAGTAGGTGCGGTTGCATGGGGGATTTTCCGACCCCGCGTTATAAATATAAAAAAATGTTTTGTGCGAATTCCAGTGTGCATTTATTTTTATCTCTGTCCCTCCAAACATGATAGTTTCTTGTGCGTCATACGAAATGTAAACATTAATATTGTATTTCTACAAACGTCAAACCGCTACCTGCCATCATTAATATAATGACTGATACACACACTCGTAAAACTTGACCACCATATGCAACAAAGCTAATCCGTAGAACATAGATTTCAAATCAATGGTAGCTAGCCATGGCAATTGGTGATAAAATGCCAAAAACCCTTTTTCTCATCGGCTAGGTCACGGACGACGCATTACTTGTCTCACTGCGACTTAACTAAATTGCTCGTCTGTGCGACCAGTAATCGTTGAGTTAATCTGACAACGGCTGCAAATATAAGCCCAAAACTCTCAAACTAGTCCCGCTCAGTGTTCGCAAGTCTGATCTCGGAATACTACGGCATCATGGGTAACTTCCCAGCTAGTACCAGTTTTTTCAACCGCGTTCTCCGACCGCGCTAGCGTTCCCTCATACAGGACTTGCTCAGTTGAACACTGTTCTAAGTCTGTTGCTTTTAAACGCAACAAAAAGTACTGCCCGGCAACAGAGTCATCTTCTAACAGCCCTCTTATAATAACATTGTCTTCATCAAATGAAAATTTCCCTTCGGTACTCGTAAAAGTTTTCGTGCCGACATTTTCGGTGATTTTGACGTTGTGACGATTTCGTCGGAAGACAGCGCTTTTTGCTCGGAAAGTTACGGTCCACCAACGGGTGCTCGACGATGGTTGAGACTCTCGCGGAAATAATCGCATTCTAATTGTAACTTTTTTCTTGTTTTCTGCCCCCAGAAAGTTTTCAGAAATGGGATGTTCTCTGCTATTCCATGATAATTCGCTCGAAGAGTGGTTAGGTTTAAGACCGTAGACACAAAGCATCTTTTTGCCAACGTTTAGCATACCAGAGTAGACCTGAAACTGTAGAAAATGATTCGTGTTATATCAACGTTCCGGAATTGTACAACCAAATTAATCTGAAAATAGAAGTACTTACACAAAATATAAACTAGCAGACCTAATATCAAAGCAATTTAATATGCGCAAACCATAATTCTGTCAAATATATCAGACCAAGCATACATAAATACTCGAGAGAAATGCGTTGGCAAAAAATGCGAACAATTCGTGTGCCGTTCCGTGTTTGGCGTGCACAAAGTTTAAGTACTTTCAAGTAGCCGTCTTTAAAACGGACAGGTTGCCAAAACCTGCGCCTGCAAGGTCGCCAACGCGTCATGCAATTATGAACCTTAACGAATAACGTCAATAGAGGTCTAGCGAAAAGTATAAGACAAAAATATGACAGATGTTTCTATTTCTTTACAGTAACAAAGCGCTTCGTAACTAGAAAGTAGAAACAGAAGGCCAAGTAAAAGCACTAAGTTGCAGATTTTACGTTGCGTGGTGTTTTTTGGCTGGCTCATTGGTTTCTCACGACCTTATCAAAACACTGAGACGTTATCCAGATATAATCGCGTCGTTTGTTTAACCCAGAACAGACTAATAAGGCTATCAATTTACTTTGCTAATGTGCGTTACTCATCCAACAATAACAGCAGGCAGGCCAGAGCACGGTTACTTTAGAGTCTTAATTTTAATAATATCGGCCTCAGTATTGTCAATTAAGCTCCACCTAGGCTAAAGTTCTAGCTCTCTCTTAGCTAAAACCGCACAAAAAGACGAAGCTTGGTTTCAGTCTATCGTCAGGTTCGTTTATACGTGGGATTTTCGCCATCATTCGATTTTTCTCCTTTTAGCGTATATGATGGAGTAGGTTCACACCAACAAAATTGTTGAATCAAGTATGCTCGCCAGATACCCTTCTGTCACATCCTTCAACATTAGGAAAATCGCATCAAAACTGACCGCCAGTGCAAACGGGCGGGTCAACTGAGAGCTTACCGTATAATTGAAACACTAACGGGTCGCCACAGTATAGCATAGTTTTGGCCTTTGAATGTGTGTACATTAACAATACGTGGCTTACCCCTAGTCGTGATGAGACAAGGGCGCCTGTAGCCACCTTTGTTAAAACTTTGCATTCTTGTGGCCCACACAATGAGAAAACTGTTACTTTAAAGTTCCTTAGCTGTTTGAATAACACAATTGCACGAATTATGCACAATCCAATCCTGCACAATTTAACTTTTCAGCAGTATATCAAATCAAATCTAGTGCAACTTTGCGCATAAAACATATGTACATTTTTTCCAATCAATCATGATTTGTAGTTTCTGAGAGAAAAACGTTAAAAAAGCAGCAAAATAGAAATTTTCGCTTTTCCGACTGTTTTCTTTGAGTCCAAAACTATTGTTTGACGTACGTGTACCTGTTGAAATATATTGATGTTTCTTCGTCTTAAAACAACGCAACACCTAATTCGAAACTAGTTAACAAATTAGGTTTGAGTAGCCAATATAAACCGACAGTCGCCCCGATATTGCCCGAACATGCTACTCATTGCACTTTCGTAATAAACGCATTTAAAATAAGCACAACGTTGCCGTATAAAGCCTAGTTAATTTCATCTTGACACGAGCGCTGCAATTGAAAAAAGAACGCGCGCTCATACAAGTTTGCTTGCAAAAATTTTACACGCTGACCTTTGCAGCAACACACAATTGAACTGTACTGTATCATGTCGCTGAATTCAGTAAATGCAAACTATACAGCTGATTTAGAATCAAAAGAATTCTTCACCATCAGTTTTAACTCTGCTTTTTGTCGCATAAGATTGCTTCATACCTGTGTTTCTTGAGCTGTTTTTGTAGTTGTTGAACGGTTCACAAAGACAAACAGTACGCGAACTTTGACTGCGCGTTGTTCGAATTCCCTACACAACCCGATCGCGATCGTTTACTGCACGAAATGACACTATCGTTAGATTGGTTGCGTATTTCAAGTAAAAAGGGCGCTCACTTGACCGGCTATTGTCACTGGTCCTTTAAACAAAACACGATAGAATAGCAGGAATTTAATCCGCTACGAAATTGAAGACAGCGCGACTGCCCAAAAGCAAAGTTGTTTTAGCACGGCGACTACAAAGCGTGCCGCTCTTATTTTCATTCTGCCAGCAATTCGCATAAATTGCACACCAGGTGACCGGTGCCCTACCCAGTAGGCGAACTTCATTGCCACAGTGATACTGTGGTGGCGTTTTGCCATTTAGTCAACAGGGCAAGGTAATTGTAATTGTACCAAATGGAGTTTACTCGAGTTATCATAAGCAAAAATTATTTGTAAACTTGTTAGAAGGGGATAAGGTTTTAAGCCTAAACGGCTTTAGCAGCACGGGCCAATATAATCCATAAGAGGTTTTTGTGCTTTGATAAATAATGTAAAGAAAGCAAATGAGGTAATCGCAGTCGGCAAAACTTGCCTTGTTTCACTGTCTCGTATAAATTGCAACGCAGAGTATATTGAACGCGCGCACTTGTTTGTTGCAATTATAGACACCAGCGAGTTTCAGAAAACTAGACGATTGAATATATTCGAGTTTAGACAACTTCAGATTCGAGTGCGACTACAACTACTGCTCATTTTTCCAGATATCAAAGAACGTTGGATTCGACAACAACTGCGAAATATTATATAATCTTTCTTTACAATTAGTGCGAGTACTACAGCGTCTAAAAGAAAGGGAACTTTGGATTTGGCTGCATCAAAGACTGTTGACTGTTGCCACAAACTTCTTTCATCAATGAAGACCTCATATTTTTGAAATTAATAAATTTCTTTTTTTTCCATTTTTTTTTCACCACAAAGTTTCATGCAACGACGTTCAAGTTCCCCCGTTGTTGCAGCTATGCGTTGTTTTGGCAAAATGATGAAAATATTGACGCTATTCGTCGACAAATGATTTTGTTGACAGCTCAATCGTAAATCGTAATTGAGCTGTGGCGGTAGCTCACTTTACCTTGAGAGCTGTCAGTATCACAAACATGATTTTCTTAGATGGCATTTAGTCACTTATGTTTCATCACTCCTCTCGAGTTTTGTGTTAATGACGCAAAGCTTAGCTGACTGATTGCGCTGGGAACCTACTCTAGTCAACAAATTTGTTTTCGATTGAGAAACTTCATAATTTTTTTTTCCAGCCGCAAATATTAGCGTCTTGCAAATATTGATCAAGGGGAAAAAATTACAGTTAATTGGATAAAGAAATTTGCCAAACAAACAGATTCATCCAGCCGCATTCCTCATTATATAACGATACAGGTGGCCTATTTGTTCTGTGATTGGCTCAATCTTATTCATAAACTTTGTAAAAGTACAAAAATATGTAAAACATGTACTTTGTAGTAACAAAGTATTAAATAAGACGCTGTGTTAAACTTTCAAACAAAATCCCTAATCAGAGGGTTGTCTATGTCAAGGACTATGATATCTTCGCCGTGCCTAAGAATTCAAGAACACGAACAAACAAGACGAACACGAACAAATTTGATCAAGTCTCCAACAATACCCCCAACGTCAACGACTACGTGACGTCTCTCACAGATTAAAGTTTAATTTGCGTGTGAAACGAGAACAAAAAGCAGAACAAAGCCTTTAAGGAATGAACATGTAGGAAACGTTGGTCAGGTCTCTTCAAAAACAAATTCATGATGGTCACGAATCGAGAACGTCAGTGCATGACACAGTCACCTAGCTATCAATGACAAAATGAATGCGAAATGAGAATTTTCAGTTTGTTTTAACCCAGATTACTTTGTCTCCGTTTCACAAAACATGTGCCTGATGAGTTTTACATTTGGCTAGAAAGGAAATGTCCGCCATACATACATCATCCGTTTCGTCCTGAAAGCAGACATAAACATCTATCCTGCACCAATATAATCTGAACGGAAATTGCCCGTTCATCCGACGACGTGCAGACTTACTCAAAGTAGTTCTAATCCCGTACACGAGACCATTTGTTACTTTATATAGCTCAGGGGCCGGTTGTTCAAAGCTGGGTTAGCTTAACCCCGGGTTAGTGTAATACTTTAACCACAATTTAAATTTCGTT
>JAODVM010291860.1:0-12032 GCA_025400095.1 Phenganax marumi
TTCGCAAATTGAAGGAAACTTTGAAGTTTAACGTTCAACATATTAGCCTGGTCTGATTTAATCGATCAAACATGTAAATTACGTGGTCACGTTTGTTTGAGGACATGTGTCTGACATCTTTTCATTTTTGCAAGCATAGTTGCTGTTGTTCTTAGAATGGGAGCGCACTTGATTGCAAATCGTCAAAATTAAGGTGCGCACCTGAGCAAAAATCACGCACCTGCACTTATTTATTGTACTTGTCGCACCCAAGATCTCATCGAAAAGTGCCACATTCTGCAAACCTGTGAAATGAGTATTAAATTGTTTGCTTTGCAAAAGCCTTGTCAAAGTTTGATTATCGCATTTTTGTAACACACACTGTTTTGTTATTTTTTGTCATGGACAGGTGTTGACTGTATACTGATCATGCCAACCGGAGGTGGAAAAAGCCTCACGTTCCAACTTCCAGCTCTAATATCCCCAGGATTCACTCTTGTCATATCACCTCTTGTATCTCTTATGGAAGACCAACTCATGTCACTTCAAGAGTTCAGTGTTGATGCCAGTCTACTCAATGCTGGCAGCTCTAGAGAACATGTAAATTCCGTGCATAGCAAAATGGTTAGCAAAGATTCTGGATTGAAGATTTTGTATGTTACACCTGAGAAGATCGCAAAGAGTAAACGTTTCATGGCAAAACTTGAAAAGGCTTACACAGGTAAACAGCTTGCTTAAGAATAGTTACATGGCTTACAGGAGCAGTGCCATGTTTCGTGCATACTTTCTGGCATGCTTCTGCGCATAATAAATAAATTCTTTTGTGGTGACTGACCTACAATTTCCTTTGAGCTTTGATAATCTTTGTGCTTTCTTTTTTGTCCGTAATTATTGCGTCTTCCACTATGCACGCCCTCATTTGAGGATGCCATCTTTTACGCTGTAGGTTGTTTTTACAGTTGTTTCATTGGCCTAATGCTTTCAAATTTGTTTATGCACAGAAGCATGCCAGAAAGTATGCATGAATGACACTGGTCCTTTGAGCCTGTATGCTAGCGAAACTGTAAAAACAGCTGAAGTGTTCTGAGTTTCAAACTCATCTTCTGTAGCATTAATATTTGATGTTTTCAGCAAAAACTATTGTCATATCATGAAACAGAATTTTTTCCTCAATCACAGAATGTAGGAAGTTAATCTGTTTGACTGCTAATCTGCTCTTTATTGCAGCTGGCTGTCTCTCTCGTATTGTGATTGATGAAGTGCACTGCACCAGTCAATGGGGGCACGACTTTAGACCTGACTATAAAATTCTTGGCATTTTAAAAAGACAATTTCCCAACTCTCCGATTCTCGGGCTAACGGCCACAGCTACGTCGCGCGTCATTGAGGACGTGAAGAAAATTCTGAACTTGAGATCAAACTGCGTTCTTCTCAAAGCTTCATTCAACCGTCCTAATCTCTATTATGAGGTGAGGTACCTAAGACACACGGAGGCTTAGCGTGGAAGTATCTCTGGATTGCTTTAAGTTGATGTCTTTCGTTGACAGTTCAAATGAACATTCCAAACGCTAATGTTTTATGATTAATCGTAGTAGCAACCGATTGAAGAGATGTCCTCTTGAGAGTGCCAAGTAAAAATATATTATTGAACTTGACAAGATAGACTGGATAGATTTATGATATTTGCAAGTTGCTTTTTAATGTTTATGAAATAGGTGTTGTTAGATATAGAGATATAGTCAGCAAATTTTAAGGTAGGACGTGATTACTAAGCATTCCATCAAGGAAATAAGTTGAGGTTGCATAATATATGCTATACTATGCTGTATAATACGTAATTACGTACTAAGCAAAAATCTGTTTTCGAGAAGTTCATAGTACGTCATCGGAAACTGCATAAAGTGCGCTTAGGCCTAGGTCAAACGTCGCTCTTTTCATTCGCCGAACCTAATGCAAATGAGCTCAGACAGACAAAGACTTTAGGTCATTTGCATTACGTAGGTTCGGCGCATGAGAAGAGCGACGTTTGACCTAGGCCTTAGGCCCGGTTTAGACGTCGAACTTTTCATGTGCCGAACCTAATGCTAATGAGCAAAATTCTTGGTTTAGGTTCATTTCCATTCGATTTGGCACATGAAAAGTTCGACGTTTGAACCAGGCCTTAGTGCTTATTTATAGCAGTGCATAACAAAAAGGATAAGCAGTTACTCACGAACTTGTCATAGCTTACACTCCGGTTTTACAATATGTTTGTTGAAAATTATTTATTCAAGACTTTAAGATTTTATGCTCCGTTGCCTTCAACGTAACTACCGTCTCACAAATTCTTTGCATACGTCTAGTTTCCAAAAATGTTTTAGTGATGAACGTTTGTTTTTCTATCGTGAGGTGACCATGCCTGCATTTATTCAGGCTACATTTACACAAGACTGGCTCCCCGCAGTTACGATGTCGAATTCACCCATTCAAAAACAAGTGGAGAGCTTAAAACTTCTATGCCAGAGCAACATTGAACGAATACTTTTAAATACAAGAGGTTTTTAAAAGAGGAAACACGGATGAAAAAATGACTCGGTGTCGTGACGGCACAGAACTGGTTTCCTGTAAAAGTAGCGTCAATGTCTGAAATCTAATCCTACTTAACAATAATTATGCACATAATTATGCATATGCGGGTGGTTTAGAGCTCGAGGTTGTTTTCCATCATGTGGTTTTGAGATTTTGATGACGGACAAGTATGTCAAAAATGGCTGTTAAAGACTATTCAGTTGACTTCAACAATAGTTTAAGACATAAATGTTTGATCTCTTTTTAATTTACTGTTGTACAATCAACTCAAAAAAGAAAACTCGTCAACAAAATTGTGGCTTAACCGTCATTTGGTAAAAAATCACGTGATTGTAAAGAACCTATTGAAGCGAATTTCATCAACTTACGTCCCGAAGGGAGTCAAGTCGCATCTCAATGGTTCTAGAGCTAATTCTCAACGGGAGAAATATGCAATTCCGACCAACAATTTTCTCCAACTTGTTGTTGCTCATTTTTTCTCAATTTGGCATGCCAGGCGTGTTATTCAACAGCTAAAAGCCTGACCGAATATGCAAAAATTTCGTTCACACGCCGAGTAAGTCAGTCTCGTACAAAAACGCGCTGAAGTTCGATTACCTTTTTTGATACTCATTGTATAGCTAAGATGGAAGTAAACTGTCCTGTCATATATACAGGTTAGCCAGACTAGAAGCTCTTAGCAGTTAAAGAGCCTTAAGCACGTAGATGGGTGTATGTGCCATAAAAGTTTTACTAAACCCCTCCTCGCTTTTAAGCTCCCCTCCTCCTCCCGTCTAGGATGTTAAAGAACTAAAAAAACTCCTGGGGGCTTCATACAGAGCTTTTATATTAGGTAAAAAGATTTCCTAGAAATGCTATCGAGTCCCAAAATGTTTTACTTTCGTGTGTCGTATTTTGTTCAAGAAAATTTTTGCGGTATTTATATCCATACGTTTCTGTCTTCACCAGTAACCCTAAAGTGTTTCAAAGAAGCTCAAAATTTCAACAATGTCAAGCGTAACTGTCGGTCTTGCACTGGCCTGTTTGATTATTTGGAACGTGCAAGTGAACGTATTTGTCATGGGTATAGGTAGGTACCAAGTTTCAAACATAACATTATATATTATAATAATTGCGAACATTCCTTTACTACTACGGTGAATACGGGCAAAATCTCCACATCAAACAATTAGTGTAGTCGAATATATGACAACGCAAGCTCATGTAATTTCGCCCTTGAAATATATTTATAAGAATTTTTAATCGTGTGGTTATCATGATAGCTTGAATAAAAGCAGATTCAAATTTCTTTTGTTTTCCTGTATTGAAACTTTTTTCACTTTTGTACTTGTCATTTCAATTCTCTTTGAATTCCTGTTAAAACAATATTAATTTCGCATATGACATTCAGTATCCCACACTTAGTTGCAATCTAAAAACAAATGGCGGAGGTATTGCAGTCTTCGAGTGCTGTCTTATTTGAATACGTGATTGCGAACAATTTGGACCTTTTAATGCTTCATTAGTAAAACATGTACACATAAAAAGAAGTGATTTTATTAATCTGATTATTTCGCGATTTAGATGAGTGTACGGCTGGATTGAAATCATGTCCAGATAACTCGAACTGCAGTGACCCGGATATAAACACAAATGGAACAGCATTGTGTACTTGTAAAACAGGGTATACAGGAAATGAAACAATGTGCAAAGGTGAGAACGTACCATCAGAAACAAGATATATAGAGAGATATAAAATAAAAGTACCTCATTAGAAAAATTTTAGTTTTTCTTTTACTTCAGACATAAATGAATGTGATTTGGCTGGGATTTGTTCTGGTGAACGACTTCAATGCGAAAATACCCAAGGATCTTACTTATGTTTATGTGTCCCAATGTACAAAGCTGTGAATGGGACATGCGTGGGTAATTGTGTACAATTAATTTTAAAATACTGTTACAAGCCAAAAATTGTGTGGGTTTAATGCATGATACCATGATATTACTAAGTAATGAGAATGTTCTAACTCTCTGCACGCAGTAGAATTATATGCAGATGACAGGCATACAGTCATTAGGTGGTTTTCAACTCTAATTACAGTATGAAAACTGAACTCATGGGTTGGTTTACATATAGTTATCTAGTCGAGGAAATGATGTCAATTCTAGTCACATTGATACGAGGAGACGCGAGAAAAACGCCATTTTCCAAGCAGTGATAAAACCGAATTATCTTTGTTGTTATACTGTCTCACGCTATCTTGCTCTGTTAGAAATTTCGGAAAATAGGGGTACAATTGTGTTAGCTGAAGGTTCCTTGATACGTCCGAGATTTTTATTCACGGATCTAAACGTACGCATCACTCTGTGCGCGTTTACAAAGCAAAATTTTTGGAGTGCCGTACCCAAAGGTCCTAGCGCCAAAATTTAAGAGTGCCGTTCCCGAAAAAAGTGTAGTGTCAACGGGCCTTTATTCTTCATTCTTACTGCTATCATCTAAAGTTATTGATTCTATGGTTTCAGATGTAAACGAGTGCGCAGAAGGAACTCATGGATGTCACAAAGACGCAGAATGTATCAACTTCAGTGGAGGTTTTAATTGCACTTGTAAAACTGGTTTTACAGGCGATGGGAAAACTACTTGTGAAGGTATAAGAAACTGCAGTCCGCGTATTGACGTTGAGTATTGTATACGCATGCGTTCTGGATTAGCTAGCTATTAGCTAGCATGTTTCATGCTTCTTAGGGGCTGTTTACATGAGCCGGGCTAGCTCGGTTAACCGGGCTGAACGGTTTCTTTCGCATCTTATTGCCGCTTCATAGCTTGTCTAAAGTATGATTGGAAAAAACATTCAGAATGTACTAGGCATAAACTTGCTGGAAAGTTTATTTAAATACTCAGTTAATAACCAGGAAATATTTTCGTGACAAAACTCAGCCCGGTTAGCCAGGCTAGCCCGGCTCATGTAAACAACCCCTAAAACATAGGTGATTACGCCGCAGTAGCTGCAGAAATAATAATGATTTTTCGTTTTCAGATGTGAACGAATGTGCAGGAAGTAATCACGGATGTCATTCAAACGCTACTTGTGAAAATATACCCGGATCTTATGTCTGCAGTTGTAAGATTACAGTTGAGAGTGGAGCTCGTTGCCAAGGTATTTGCACTCTGCAGGTTGGATTTTCGGCGATGCAAGTTTCTAATTTGAAGTTCGTTAATAAAGGCCTGTTTACACGGCCGGTTTTTGTTTGCGATATTTCTTCTCTTAGCGTATGTGATCGAGTAGGTTGACTGGCGAGTGCATTAGCAAAATTGTCAGACCAAGTATATTCGCCAATTATCCACTTTATCACATATCGTTCAACAAGAGAAAATCGCAGTAAAAATCGCCTGTGTAAATGGGCCTTTAAGATTTCGTGAATATTTACTTTGCGAAATAATCAACAAAAACGTCGTCGTTTTCTGAATTATTTTCATTGACGTAGAAGATTAAAGAATGTCTTTTTTATCACTTGACCAATATGACATCTAGTACCCCTATTACTTTTCCTCACGAATGGGTTTTGATCGAAAGGTCGAAAAAATTCTCTTATATCCTTTACGTACACGATGATAACCCGACACTTTCTCCTTAGGTTCCAATTATAAAAGTTCTGTTTTTGCAACTTTCTTACAGTTTCCTCATATTGCCCAACGTCAGCACCTGAAGGTAATTGGAAATCCTTATTAATTTTGCCAGTACACACAGTCATTTGGCACCGTCAACACGTATCCGGATTCTTTTTAGAACGGACAGTTTTTTTCCGACTTAGCCTTGCGTCCACAAGAAAAAGACATTTCGGTTGCCGAAAACGACGATTTTCTTCAAATCCGCTCTCCAGAGGGGATTTTTTCAAAACACTGGTTTTCCGTTTTTGTGTGAACGGACGAAAGCGGAGATTTTCCAAATACGACGACGTTGATGATAGTTGGTCTAGTCTATCGCAGCTCGCGTTTCCACGTCAAGTATTTATCAAGATGACGAACCAAAAATGTCGCTCTGCATACGTGCAAAAACAGCTCGGATACGCTACATGCGGGCGCGAGTGTTTCAAAAACGGAGAAAAAAGCCTTCGCCTTAAAAAAATCCGGATATACGTGTGGACGGTGGGGTATAGCGGTCTGGAAATCTGTTCATATCAATGGGGTAACTTGCCTTAATAGCGGCACCAAGCCGCTACCCATGCTATAAGTGTATGAAAGGCCACTTTATTTTTTACCAAAAATTCAAGGTAAAATGCCAGTCAACAACATATTCATTTTCTGTTCGGGACACAATAGATTGTGAGGACGAAGACAACGATGTAGTTATCATACTGGTGGTCGTAACTATTATTCTCCTTGTGATATGTTTGTGTGCTCTTTTCGTCGCCATTCTTTTGTTTAAACGGTAAGTATACTGAATAGTGAGTACAACACGGTAAGAAAAGAGACTCTAAAGCAGGATTTGCACTTCGTAATTTTGAAACGCGTACTGACACAAAGCAGAGCGCTTAAATTAAATAAAGTGAATTAAATTTCTCTCGAAACATGTATTGGACACGGGTGTTTTAGATTAGGCTGTTTAACACGTATAAATCCTTAGAATAATTGTTTTTTGTACATAATTAAGTTTTGTAGAGAATTTTAACCGTACCATGTACGTTACAACATGATACACGTATCAATATCCAATCGATTTCCGAACATGCGAATTACTGAGCGAAGTTGGGAACACTTTTGTCAAACGTTTTGTGAAACTGACTGCAACTTCTTAGTAACCAATTGCGATATCTTCACAGAGAAATAATGGAACGAGGTCTTTTTGGTACAGACCGAACTGGTAGGGAGAAGTTTGCACTAAAAAGACCGAGGTTCGATAATTCTCAGTAAAGACCGAGGAAGCGATGTTAATAAAAGTCTATTATATGGCATTAGGCAGTCATGCTCGAAAAAAACCCCCAGAAATACTTCATCTTAAATGTACATTAGCAGCGTGACCACATTTGGTCAAAGAAAACAAAAATTACCAATATATTGCATCCTTTGCACTTAAAGCAATTTAAAAATCTAATAAGTTATAGAATGCTATTTTTAAATTTTTACAGCAACTTTTGGCGTTTGGTTTAAGAAATTTCTTTGTTTTTTTGTAATGGACTGCTGGTCAGGAAAGTAATGGACCGCTAAAAATGCTTCTAAGCCAATCACAAGCGCGCTATTTCAACGAAAGTGACGGTTGCCGTAATTATAATAATGCAAAATCTTGCAGTGGTGCTGTCGTCGCATTGCGCGCTGAATATTAATTCCTTTGATCCTGACCGAAACGCTAATCCTTGTGTATCAAACTGGTGATGTGAAAATCCTTAAGATAACGTCGGCGTCCCATTTTATCCAGGTTTATGTCATGAACAGGACACTAGAGAATAGAATATTTTAATGCAAGCATTAGTTTAATAGTTGCTAGTGCCAAAAATATAGTCAAGTCAGCGTGTCGGCATTTTCAAACGTGTAGGTGTACAAATAGGTAGGCTGTTCAAATTCCAATAATGCGATAAATGTTAAATATTTATTGTACTTTATACGTGAAAACAAAAGGCGTAATGCACGTGAAATGTAGACAAGAACTTTAATCGTATGAAATCAGTGGGTTTTATGGTACTCTAAATTTAAAATAGTACTTTTACTGTTCCTCTTATATTATGTGAATCTTATTTTTATAGGAATATTGATGCCCATGCAAACAAGTGAACACTGTATATTACTTAACTGAGAAGCGAAGACAAACACACCGATCATTTGCAGAACCTCCATATGTATATGAAAAGACTCTCATGTAAATTTATATTTATAAATCACTTCTGGTTTCAGATATCCAATAAACGACGTTTAAGTGTGGAAGCTTGTGTAACATACAGTATAGTGTCCGACAGTCAGCGACATTGCAGGATTTTTTGTTGTTATTTTCAAAGTGCGTACTACAATGTCGTGAAATTTCGTTGGTCTACTGACTACCGCGTTATGATGTCAGTATCACAGCAACTTTTAAAATGATTGTAGCTATAATGTACGAGCTAAATAGTTTTCTTCGTCTTCGAGAGAGCGCGCTTTAGAAATTTCTGAAAACATTAGCAATCACTTTTACCAGTGTTAGCAGAGATGTATATATCATTTACTGGCTGGTAGGACTGAATAATATTTCTCCGAGGTCACAAAAACGGCCCTCGGCTGTCGGCGTCGGGAAAATATGTGACCTCGTGAAAATATTTTTCAGAAAGGACCAACCTAAACGGTAAATAACTTACTTATTTTTTATCGTTTGTTTAAGAATAAGGGTTGCAAAATTTCCCATGTTGCGATAGCATTTTATAACATTTTCAAGATACCTGCACCATTATGACCCATAAAAAAGTGGGCTGACACAAATTTATGTTTGTACAAAAGGTTATTACTTCATTTTTGTTTTGAAATTTTAATTTTATTTGTTTTTGTTCGCTAACTTGTCAAAAAAATTTGGAAATTATTGGGATACCGTTGACCGTGGCCAGATATCGTAAAAACCGCCGGCTCACGCGGCCAATCCAACTGCTGGAAACATATATAGCCTACCGTCCACTCACAAAAAATAAAAAATTAAATAACAATATTGAAACGTCAATGAAAATTTCAAAAAGTTTCATTCGAGCTTAGTAGTTCTTGGGAAGATGTTTTTGTTTTGTTCCGAAAAGAACAACACTAGCGTGTGGGAAAAAGTTCGCAAAAGTAAAATAACGAGCGATATGCTTTTGAAGATATCTTCCCGAGAACGGCTACGCTCGAAATCGTCCTATTCATCCATCATTTAGCAACTTCACCTTGCTCAGACGGTCAGACCTTCTAATTTGCATGCTCTAACTCACTATATGCATGGTTGGCTCATCTTTTGACCCATCAAACACGTGTAGTAATATGGTATTAATGGTGTTACGGTGACACCGTGACACACTCACCCCCCTGACCGTTTGAACTTATCGAGAACGTGTGTAAAATGTAATGTTAAATGTTCACTTGGTTCTGTGTAATTTGAGAAAAGAAAAGTAACGATTGAGTTCTGTTTTGGAAGTTTGTCAAAAATCGGAAAGTGAAAAACAAACTTCAGTTTTCGAAATTCAATTGTCGTTAACTCACCGAAAAACAAATAGCTGAATATTTCACGCATTAGTGCACGCTATTGTGCAACAATAGTGCACGCATTACCAATCCCTGCTGACTCGACAGTAAAGCATCAGGTGCATCAGCACAAAGATTACGGTATAGTGAAGTAAGTTATGTATATTATAAACTCTGTACTCCGCATGATTTGCAGTTCGCGTGACCATCATCAGGTATCCGTGCACGTGCGCGCGTGATACAGCGACGCGCGTGATATGCGTGCCGCACGCTAAAAAAACAAGTCTGATCTTGTATCAAGTAGTGTTTTGCCTCCTACGGACCTCGCAGCAAGAAACTTTGAGATAGTATTTTTAGTGCGGTATCCAGTGGTTGCTGTAAATAGTCGATAGTGTAGTTGTCTTGTGACGCGCAGTAAAAAGACAATTAATCTTCAAATTCTAGCTTTGATTTTAATTGGAAAAGAGAACTTGCTACAGTCATTCTCGAAAGAGATATTGTAGACAATCGTAGTCGATTGGTTGTTAGAGACAAATCACACGTACTTGCAAACAACATACTTGGCTCAAGCGAGGTTTTCTGCAGCATTCCTAGTTGCAACTTTATATACCATCCGAACACTTGTGCGCGCTCTACTCGACGACGAGATAGCAAGGTAAATGTTAATACCGCAATGTTATAATGTCAAAATTATAATCCTATGTCTTGCCATGAATTTGCTTGCACTGACAACTAGTTTATAACAGCTACGGTGTTTAAATGCTCTAAGCCTTTGTTTCAGTTTTTCCTTCTATTTTCCTTGTACGCCTGCAATCATTCTTAAAGCTTTGTCTACTAATATGAGTGAACCGATATTCAGATCCTTGTTAACAAGTTTGCCTAGTTTGTACTGGAAACCGAAAAACACTTTAGCCATTTACTCTTTTTTTGAAGAACAAAACTAGGGTGCAAAGTGGTCATTCAAAATGTCCAGAGCGTCAGTCATCTTCAGTTTGACCTGTCTTTTGACTTGGAACGCGCAAGTCAATGTGCTTGTATTTGCTGTAGGTAAGTGATGTAAGTTACAATAGTATAAAGTCTTAAGACAAAATATACGCGGAATCTCCACTTGGGCATGTCACGTAAAGCACAATATAGCCTGTTTTCTACTAGCTATATTTTCGGGCGAAGTGACTTTATGTACAGTCCAAATTGAAGGAACTGATTAAAAACTAAGTAGTTTCAGCTGAAAGCTCATGAGGCAAAGGCAATAAGTCTCTTCGCGCCAAAAAGGACGCAGTGGAAAACAGGCTTATGTCATGGTTTTTGCAACCACAAGCACGAGCTCATGTATATTTTCCTGTTAAAACTAATCACGTGAATTGGGATTGGTTACAAAATTCTTTTGGGTAGTCGTTTTAGTAACATGGGCTTGTTGACGACATTTTGTCACATGGTAAAAATGAGGTTTGGGAGTTGCACACGCGATCTTCTTTCACAGAGTAGTCTATTTATCCAGATCAGAGCTGCATGTCGGACTAGGTTTACGACACTATGGAGCCCGACAATGATATAATTTTGTCTCAACAACCTAGCCGCAGGCTTAATAGAACTTGTCGTTCTATTTGCTCTCGCTCAGATAATTTAATTAAAATTAAATTAAACTTTCGCCAAAAATCATAATTTTACTTAGCAATAAGAAACTTGGAAAAGCAAACTCAGAGTAATCAATTAGCTAATTAGCTCTTTTAGTGTTTTTCATTTTTTTATTCAAAAGAACGACATCAAGGAGTAAAGGCGCTCTATCTAAAACTACCATTTCGTAATTTAGATGAATGTACGGCTCGACTAAAGTCATGTCCAAAAAACTCTGTGTGTAGTGATCCGGATGTAAACACGAATGGTACAGCAAAATGTACTTGTGAAACAGGTTATACCGGAAATGAAACATTATGTGAAGGTAAGAAAATATATTGTGGTACTGCATGAACGTACTTGTTACCATATGCGTTCAAGGAGGAAGCGCGACGTATTTCACGGGTTCCTGCACGATTTAAACATGGTGTACTTTGATGGATTGTTCATTAACAAAGAAAAAAGTCAAAATTAAGCATGAACAACAGACAAAAATTGTGCTAAACAAAGCGTTTGTATGCTCAACGTTGACAACACGTTCATCCTTGACATGGGCGTACCGGCTCATAGTTTTTGGGGGGGCGGTCGGCAATTTGCCCGACTGCCACGAAAATTGCCCGACTGTTTTGCTATTGATAGTCGTATTTACGTTCCAATTAATTGATACATACACATGCACAAGTTTATCATGTAATGAACTGAAGTGAACGACAACCATTTACCCGAC
>JAODVM010291969.1:0-28669 GCA_025400095.1 Phenganax marumi
AGGCTTCAAGCTCTTTTTCTGAAAGAAGAGCGCTTTCCATCAAACATTCAAAGACCCTGTGCCTCACTCGATAAATGGTACATACAAATCCCTTCTGGATGCCTGGCACCGCCATTGAACCCAGTATCTCTCCTGATGATCCTCAATTGCATCCTTTCTTATTCTGGCTTTAGCAGACTTGCAGAATGGTGGGCACTAGTGCACTTCCAGCCATTTCAAGAACAGTCGAGCTTTCGGGCCCAAAGTGAGGAGTTTCTGAATGAGGCCGTAACGAGCCACTTGCGGCTTCGGAGCCGTCAACGGTCCACGGGCGTGGTGTTCTTTGCGTTGACAGGGCGTCGCTACTAACATGCAAGTCACAAGGGCATCGCTGCCAGGAGACCCAGTCCCTCCAGTTTTCCAAGTACTTTTCAATACAGGGAGCCAACCTACCGCCTCACCTTCGATCAATTTTTAAATCCCTCAAGGAACCCCCAAACAAATACAAGCTTTATAGATGCATACATTGGCCATGATTGGTCCACTATTACCGATGAATTCCGAAAAACGCTGAGGCCCCCGACGCTGTAATTCCCCAATTCCGCTGAGGCCTAGCCCAGCGTCGTCGTAGGGACGAGCACCTGCAGCTCGTCCCCGACGGCTCCAAAGCGTTCGAAGCCCCAAGCGCTTTCTGCATCGGAATGGGGTCGCATCAAACCACCCAAGCATGGTGAGCATCCGGTTTCCGCTCCACTCCCAGTCTATCTATGGGTGGATATCGCAAGGGAATATGGCCGTGTTTCTGCCCCGCTATCAGCCCAGTACAAATGGCGACTTTGACTGTCCGTCGCATGCGGCAACACCAAGGTTAAAGAACGTTGTTGAACGAACAAAGCGGATTTTGTAAACGTGGGATCTTGACTCTGACTCTAACTGTGCTCAGTACAAGTTAACAGAAAAATTAGGGATCCCATGGCTACAGCTCAAAAATAGATCAATATTGATGTATGAGCCAAACCCATATTATGGATTTGTATCCTCACGCACGAGCCAGGTCTCAAGCAGTACATGGATGTATACTTTCTACAATTTTCTACATCTTTTGCACTAAAAAGCCTCACTTGAGCGGACGCATCTGGCTGTTGGAACGAGTTGGAAAGCAGCCTGCCGCCATGGCTCAACTTGATGGTGTGGCGCCTGCCGCGCGTGAATCTGGAGACGTTGCACCGCCAGCGGTGGCGCATGAGGAGCGAGCCGCCTATGCCAGCCAGGTGGGGCACCGTTCCCGGTTCAGCCGGTTCTTGTCTGGAAATTTCAAGATCTTGCCGGATATGACCCCAAGATGCAGGTACAATATGAAGGGTACCTCCATTGGACCCATGCTCAAGGGATTTGAAGGGTACAAATCAATGGTCTCGGCAATGAAATGGTTGATCATGGTTGTATGAAACAACCACCTTCTGGTCCAAGGAACTTCTACTTCCTTTGGGAACCACTCCAAAGCAAACGAGTCGAATTTGAAGTTCCTGTGGGGCCTGTCGGCGATGGAAAGAGACAGATTCCAGGAGGAGTGACCCAATGCGGCACGTAGCCCAAATGCCTCATGCCCCACTTCGCTGAGGGACGTCTGTGAGAAGGTGACAAGCAATCACAGCGACAAACTCTTCAACCCTTTTGGTTGAATAGAGATATTGTTATACAGTCATACCCACACTATCCATGTATGGCATATGTGTTACCTAGATTGGGGTGGTTTCAGGGATCAAAATATGCCAGTCCCATGGAGTGTTTGGGATATTTGTGATGTGCCCCAACAAAAAACATGGCATGGACGTGTCGCCGGACGTGTCGCGTGAAATCAAAGCGGGATGGAAGATCCACGTGTCTTCCATGAAGATCAAATGGATTGTGAGTGAATTCCTCTACATGATGCTGTTATGTTTCAATAGTCTACATGATCAATGCAAGTTCGTCATTGTCATTGATGGATGGGGCATCGGGTCGACATTGTCGTGTTCGTCTCCGGTGAACTTCAGGAGTTCGGAGGGACCACCTTTTAGCTCCATTTTGTGGACGGCAAACCCCCGGGATCCAGTCGTACCGAACAGCAATGGATCCCTAGGGAACAGCAATGGTCTTCAACAGTCTATGGCATTAATGATGTGCGTGTGTTGTTTTCCAGAACTGGGTGGAATCCCCTGGGCATGCAGGAAACGTTTTGTCTCGTCCGCCCATGGAAGCGCAGGCAGAGCTGATCTTCAGTTTGGTGGGCTACGCTGCGCCTTGGATGGACAGGCCATGACCCACAGGACCACCAGGACCATCAGGACTCACACACTATGTAAGGCACATGTAGCACCCCAAGGTAGGCAAACAAGACATGGAGTGTTTGGGCAAGGGATGTGTCCTGCTCTGACAGTTCAGTTCGAAGGGCTATTTTTGGGTGTATTTTGTTTTGTTGATTTCGGTGACTTAGTTTTTGATTTGCTTCTGACAACTTTTATTGCTTTTCATTGTTTCTCTATGACCTCTCCTGCTTTTCCTTGCTTTTCTGTGGTTGCTCTCGCTTTTCTTGCTTTTTCTGCTTTTCTGCGCTAGTCTTGATTTGTCCTTGCTTTTCATGGCTTCTTTGTGAATGCTTGTTTTCTTACTTGTCCTGCTCCTTGTGCGCTTGGTGTGTTCTTCCCAGCTTTTCTCCTTTGCTTTCCTTAATTGATTCCCCATCGCAATGTGTATTCTTTCTATGGTTTTTGTTGCTTTCACGTTTGATAAGTTCGTTTTCAATCCTTGAGTAAGTGTTGCTTTATGCGTTCTTTTCTAGCTTTGTATCCTTTCCCACTCTTGTGTTTTTGCTTCTAGTGATGTTTCGCATTATTTTGCTTTTTCTTTTTTGCCCGCTGACACGGGATTCACACCCGGACACAAAGGAGAAAAGGCAGATGACTTGGGAATGTGTGAGCTTCCATGTATGTTTTCTAAATCCTATGTCATCCGAAGGTAGTATAGTTATTTGTTTTTCAGTTCCACTGAAGGAACTATGGAGAAACCACGACTGCACAAATAAATTCCCCAAACGCGACGCTTTTCCAGTTTTACTGAAGGAACATAGAGAAACCAGGCCCGCAAAAGAAAGATTCCCCACATAAGACCGAACCCGTTCAGTTCACTCTTTGCCCCTTTCACTGACTTGGTGTTGCCACAAAAGATACAAAGGGAAGTGCTTCACACTTGTCCTCAATAGAGAGAGATCAGACCACTTTAAGAGGTGATTCGTTTTGCTATCTCTTTTGGGTTCAATTGTAACATGAGTTTTGCGTGGATACTTTGTTGTTGTGCCCTTCATTTCCCTTCATGAGTTTCAAGGACTCGAAAACCATCGCAAACCCCGAGCTTCGGCCGCTTCGGCCTTTCTGCTTGGTCCATCAGCCTTCGCTCGCTTCACGGACGGTGTGGGAAACGCGAGGTCGGTGTGGGGAACGTTTGGCGCTTCCCTTACTTGACCTACACCTATGGTGGAGGCACCGCAGACGGCCTGCCTTCGGACGTAATGGCGACCGTCCTTTCTCTTTTGGGTCAGGCAGACGCAGACGCAGATGCACCATATCCACATCCATTGATGATGGTCGTGTACTTGCTTTTCGCTGGCGGTGTATAGATGAAGAACGAGTACTCGAGACCGTGGCGGGCTTGAGGGAAACCCATTTTTCGAAAAGGCACAGACGGATGGTCGATATGTTTAAATATGGTTAATATTAGCGTTTGATGGAAGAAGTCCGCAACCAAACCTGGATCCCCCAAAAAAGATTGTAATCATTGGTTTCTTCTAAACATGTGGCTCTTCAAGGCTTCATGAAAGCATGAATCACTGGACAGTCCGACAAACACGTTGTTTTTGATAGTGGCTGATGTTTTTTGCGTATGAGTTCTTTGATCTCCACCTAGTCAACTGCAGCGGCTCCAGAGCTATGCCTGCGGTCTAAACTCAAAGTGTGATCCCGATTGCATGCAGGAAATAAGTTTGTATATATTGAAATGTTTTGAAGATTATGTTCAATTGTCGCGCCACTGACCATCAACTTCCTTGCGCAGGCGCGTTCTTGATTCCCTATGGACTCAGCTTGCTGCTGATGGGAGTGCCGTGGCATAGACTCTGACGGCAGAGTAACCTGCAGAGAAGTGGAACCCATGGAAATGCAGGAGATTCACGAACACAGATGCATAGCGCGCCATCGCCATCCATCGCCACATCCTTTGATTCGACTTTTCTCCTTGAATTGCTCGCTGCGATAGAATCCAACATGTGGCTTACGATAGCCTGGCTCTACTTGGAATCCTTGCGTGCACAGAATTGGGCTTCTTGAGATGTCAAAGAGTAACTCAGTTGAGTCGCCACGTAGTTACCATATGACAGGACACCGTGCCATAGGGATCACATGGACGAGGTGTGTCTGGGAGGCCTTCCCAGTCGTCGTAAACGCGAAAGGTCCCGCTCTTCGTGCTGGAGTTGGGCATGGGACAGCTCACCCGTCGCGGGACGTTGGGGATGTGGACGAAGATCGGCTTGCCGCGGTGGCAGGGCGTAGGCTGGGACCTGGGGTGAGGATGGGTGAGGATTGGAGGGAATCTTCCGAAGCAGAATTTTGTGTGGTTTGAGTGTGTTTGATGGTGCGGTGTGTGTTTTTTTTGCAGGATAGACTTGGATGGTTGTGAAATGGGATTCTTGAAAGCATCTGAATGCTAAAGCTTGATTCTGATCTTCTTTTCATTGGCCAGCTGTACTATCTAGGAGAGTTGCTGGACGTTACCAAGTTACTACAGTATATATAATATGTAGTTCCACGAAGGCCCCTGACAAATAGGAAGACCTCCCAGTCCCACCCCCTTTTCAAGAAGAGAAGATCGACTGTCGACCGCCCTCTACCCAGCCAGGGGCGGAGGTCTCCCCATAGGCATACACACCCAGATGATGGCTGACGGCTGACACCAAGTCAAGAGGCACCTCTCTCGTTCGACTTGCCGGCTCGGTGCAGTCGGTGCGTCGCTCACGGATCGCTTCAGCCGACCGCCGCTTTCTCGACCGCCGGACTCGACCGCGGGAGGGAACATGGAATGGTCATACCCAAGAACTCTACCAAGAACTCGACCGGACCATGGAGTCCACAGAGTCCGTGAAGAAACCTGAGTCATGGATCACAGGGCCGGGCCCCACCCAACACCAGTGGCCCACCCATGCCCACCGGTGTAGTTGGTTCATGTCGTTTTCCAATGTGTTTGGGTTCATGGTCCCGACTCGGCGGAGGCTTTGCAGCCACCATGGCGACATTTCTTGTGGCTCACTTAAGGTCGATGTTGGATCGTGTGTTGCAACTGTATAGAATGGATTGGAATGTAGAAGCCCAAGTGTTGAAAGCAGTTTCTTGGTGTCCATGTCTCTGATCGAACTGAGGTGGGTTTGTACTACATCACAATTCTTGCCTGGACGATCTACTATCTCGGCAGGAGTCGCCTCGCCACTTCGATCCCGGCTGTGACACTCATGGGCGGCCGAGATGGTGGGAGACCTCAGGTGCTCAAAATGTTGGAAGATTGCACCCCGAAATCCTTGCCAGAGGTTTGTTGGAGCTCTAAACCATATGAGGTTTGGGAGATTCATGGGAGATGGGTGGGTGCTTTCACCTCTGCTTACATCGATATCAAGGGTGCTTTCACCCCAAGACAACGGAATGGTAACATCGGGTGAAACCAGAAGATTGTATACAGTTTGTGAACATTTGTTATAGTGTGCATGAAGATGTGTCAGTTTTCAACAAAGATTGTGTCAGTGTGCAGTTTGAAGATGTGTATCATTTGTAAATCGTTTTGGGCATGTTGCCATTTCCATTTGACCCTTTCTGTTTTAGCAGCCAGGAGTTCGGAGCTAGGGGTGCCTTTCTCGGCGATGGGGCCTGGGAGGGGCCGTGATCCCATGATCCAATGATCCACTGACTGACTGGGACTGTCCCCAAGCACTTCCAACATCGAGCTGCCGAACATGGATGAACCAAGAGGTGGACAAGAGGGAAGCCGACCTCCGTCAACGACCTGGAAGGGTCGGAACATAGACCAGACTACCCAGCCAGGGCCAGGGGGCTCTCCCTCTTAACGTGCACCCCCATGTGTTGGGTTTGTCCTGTTACCTGCAACAGTCGGTAAACCAGAAAGTGACTATTTTAGAGACATGCGTGCAACCAGGCCCCATCATCATCCACGAATAGGCCCTGGTAATAGGATAGACCCAAGCCATGTGTTTGACACTCTGACGAACACATCACATGGTTACGTGGATGTCATGGTCATTCATGGTCCCTTGGAAGACGACTTTCCTTTACAAACCAGGGGGTGCCATCCACTTCCATGTGATGTCTTCGTCAGAGTGCCTTTGCATGTCTCTTCTCCAGGGAGATAGTATACGTCCCTGTAGCTGGACAGTAGAGTGCCCGCCGGTTCTCTTGTTGTAGATCTAAGATCATAGATGGGAGGTTTGGTAGCAAAGGTGTTTTTACGTAGTTACTGGGGGGGGCAGGGTCTAAGACTCTAAGATCTCACTCCGTGTTTGATGCGTCGACCGTCGCTGGGTGTCGAACGCGAGGACGTTGGGTGCCATCCCTTCTGGACAGCTCCCATGGAGCGATGAGCTCGGGGACTGTCCTGCGATGCAGCTCTATTTGCACCAGGCGTGGAGGGGAACGGAAGGAACTTTCCTCCAAGGAGAGGCGGGGAGGATGGGACGGGGTGGAGGACTGGGGATTTGAGGAGATTTGGGGGTTGAGACATTGTGTATTTGTGCCGTAAATCATGAAGAAAGATGCTATATATAAATATATATATATACTGTACAATGTCTCATGCGCAGAGTGATACAGTAGTGCAATTTAGTGCAATGACTAGGAAAGGGGGCAGATCTCCAAAGTACCATGGTTGAAGACGCACTCTTCGCTGGATGCATGTGATGTGTCAATAGTACTGGACTTCTGGACACTTTCTTCACGCACCCATCAATGTACACTCATCCACAATCATCGACATGCATCAGAACCACTAAAGAAACACCCCTTGAACAATAGAAGACGGGAAGGCACACACACAGTTCTTCACACTTGTTTCTGCAGATGGGATTGGAACTGGGGTTCAAGATGCTTCCATGCTTCCCTTCGCAGTGCTTGTGACAGGTTTCGCAATCCACACATCCCCACCTTTGCGGTTTCCTCGTTAAGTGCTTGAGGATGGATGGACAAACAGGGAGCCACTGCTTCGACCGGTCCGGTGGGTCTCCGGTGACGCGAAGTCGGACGGTGCAGTCCGTGGCAGAAGATCCTGAGCTCTTCGATGTGGCGACAGGGTTGTTGAAGCTCGGAAGATGGACATGAACCGGTGGATTGAGATTGTGTCAACTCAAATTGATGAGTATCAACACAAGCTGAGTTTTGATGGAGTTACATATGTGTTTCTTTTTCCCCAAACAGTGTGTCCACACTATAGGGGTTCTTACGGTAGTAGTTAAGGCCGGGTGTGGTGCCCATCGAAGGTGCTCGCAGGCGTGACTGGCTAATTCGCTGCTGATTTACAGGACATTCATGCACCTCGAGATCTTCGAAGTGCATTTCGACGGCGTAGGCTCGCAGAATTTTGGTGGGCTGGCGCGGGTGCTCTTCGAGACTGCGCTCTCGTTGTGCCACTACTACTACTACTACTACTACTCCTATTACTCCCACTACTACTACTGCTACTACTACTACTGCTACTTCTTCTACTTCTACTTCTGCTACTACTACTACCACCACCACGACGACTACTACTACTGCCACTACTATTGCTGCTGCTACTGCTACTGCTACTACTACTACTACTACTCCTCCTCCTCCTACTCCTACTCCTACTCCTACTCCTCCTCCTCCTACTCCTACTCCTACTCCTACTCCTACTACTTTTGCCATTTCCGGCTCCGGCGGGCCACTTTTTCTTGCTAGTACTCAAACAGTTAGAACATTCAAAATATGCAAGAACCTCCATACGCAAGAACCTCCATAGGCGAAGAAGGCGCAAGGGCAAGCGCAAGAGCTTTTCAGCACTATGCCCTGCACCTAGGTTTAGAACAACCCCCATATGTATATGCCTCCCTGGTTGGGTTCAGGCGCAGACCGCTGCACTTTCCCAGCCAAAGATATGTTTGGGGAATCTTTGGTGACGGGTCAAGACCGACAATGGGTAGACTACCAGACATGGTCTCCCAACCAGAGTTTTGGAGACTCGTTATTGCACAAACCGCTCCGCACGGGTTTTGACTCACACGCAAGAATCCTCACGGGCCCAATGGCCAAAACCGTTTGAGGAAGAGCTCCTTCGCGCAACACCTTTGGTGCCCGACTGATGTCGGGGCAGCTCCACCGGAGGAATATCTGGTGAGACTTGGACAAAATTAGACTGTTTCATACCAACAAGCACTACAAAACAACCAGCGGTGTGCCACTCTGGATGATTAAAACCCCTCATATACGAGATGTTTTGCCATTTAGGCCTCAGGAGTCAACCCGAAAGCCGGACATGCGGCCGTGCGGTCAAGACACCACGTCCTGTGGAGGATCTAGTCAGGGGAGGTTGAGCCATAAAGTGAAACCACGACTCGACGGCGTGCGTGCGACTGTTTCTTTTTGCTCGTTGCAAGGCAAGAACTGATGGAGATTTGAACAACTGTTCATAAAGATTGGTGCTGCTGGGTGAACTCCAAGCAGGTGCCGGAAAGAGCACCCGTTGCATCCCCTGTCTCAGTCCATTCCACCTCTGGAACGATCCCCACTGAGGCGGACGGTCCAGCCCACCCGATGTCCAGGCACCCAAAGAAGGGGCCGTCGGGTCCTCACAGGAAGTCGTTGGGCACTCACTGAAGCGCGTGGCATCGCTGGCTGCGTGGTTTAGTACAACTGTTGGCAGACCCTTAGTGGGTTTAAAAAGTAAAAGACACAAAGACGTCTAGTTGTAATGCGCTTGTATGTTGGCTTGTTTTGGAAAACGGGCCTCCATCCATCCATTCTTTCTTCGTGGGGGATCGATGTCATGTTTCAACCATTAAAAAACAATAAACAATCTGTTTGATTTTACAATCAACATGTTTCAGCCATGTTTCAACCACTAAACAACCCAACAAATTATACATTATACAATATTACTTTTTACATCTTTGCACTACATCGTGCTTATCTTAGCCGCTTTCAACGCCCGAACCGTTCGTCCCTATATCGATATAATCGCAAAGACATGTTTTTATACAGAAGGTCTCGGTTCCCAAGGATGTTCAACCCTCATCAAACCAAAGAATGACATGAATCCTCTCAACACCAAGGAGAAGAGACACGCATGAGATGATCACAGGACCATCCATACCAGGACCTTCCAAGTAAGGAGTCACTTGATCGGACTAGCCTACACTGGACTCCCATACCCGCCCTACTACTTCTGGATCTCCAGTGACACCCCAGTAGGAGTAAAGTCCTGGTATGTACCCAGAGGGCCTTTGTGGCGTTTGATCCTATCTGTGCTACCGTGCAACAATCGACACTCGCACACTGACCGACCATCTCGCTGTCGGCGCAGCTCAAATGGCGAAGATCTTCTGGGAAACACAAGCTTTGCATCAAAGCAGCGGACTGAACGACTTGGGAGGCACGTCTTCACGGCTTTGCGGGAGATGGAGTGGAAAGATGGAGAGGGAAGCGGCAAACTCTGAAGGGCAAGTCCCCAATCAGCACCTACTAAAAATGTCGTTGTTTTCTACTTTGGTTGCACCATTCGGTTCATCCCTATGATATGTCATTACAGCATATGGGTCATCCGGCCGAATCCGGCAGCGCTGCATCTAGGCCGAATGACTGGCCCCCTGTGCCCCCCCTGTGGAGCGCTGCTCACGAGGCGTGAATCCTGCGATGCTCCTTTGCATGACCATTGCCTGGATCTTGATCTGGCTCGTTGCGCCTCGGAAGGACGTGGAGCGACGGCGACAACGGACCTTCCCGGAGATGATGAGCTCACTAAACCTAAGTACTGGATTTTGATGTGCAGCGGAGACCTCCCGAAGGTCCAGGACCATCTTTTTTTGTGGTTTTCGTCCTTTAATTCGTCACTCAATTCGTCAAGCTGCTACAGGCAACATGCTACAAGATCTACAAGGCGCTAGCAAGTTAAAACAACAAAAACGTGGTGTTGTCCATGTCCATGTTTGCCATGTTTGCTGGGATTTCTCAGCCTGTTCACACATGCGGGTTCAGGGTGGCTTGACGTTCGGGTATTTCGGTGGGCATGGGCGATGTTCTGGGTATGTTTGGTCGATTCGCTTGTTGACAGAACTTCAGATGAGGGATTAGTTGTCGCGGTTGTCGCTGTTTTTTGTCCAAAGAGCTCGTATTGGAGGGTTTAACTTCAATCCACAACCATACACAACCAAGTTGTGTGGTGTGAGGGTGTGCAAGAGTACTCCGCAGCCGGTGAGCATGGGTGTGGAAAATATACACATCGTTTTGGTGCCAAGTTGGTGATTCTTCAGAGCTGACTCTCCGAGGGTTGCATAGGTTGCCAACTGTTCAGCTGTGGCTGCGGAGGCAATAGCAAGAAAGCCTGGACCTATCCTTATCTATCAGAATCATATCTATCATATGGGACTAAGTCCAACCTGTGACTCTACCAAGTCATAAAGGCACCAGCCACCAGCCACTCACCAGGGTTACCTTATTCAGCTCATCCAATTTTGTTGAGTCTTGTATGATCCACCGTTGTCCAAGGTCTTCAATGGCGTCCAGACCAGTGGCAAGGTCGTGTATTTTACGGCCACTTTTCCCTATGTTTCCTGGATTTCAAAGCGAGTGTCTTTTGAGGCGACTGGTGGTGATTTCAATGATGTCCTACCTGGAATGCTTTATATAAACCCAATTGACAAACCCAAGCAGGGACTGTCTGTGATCTCATATTCTTGGGCCACCAGTTTGCCACACACTTAGTCTTGGACCTTTGCAGTGTTTATGCGTGGACACGCTGCGGACTGGCTGGCTGTCACTCTGCATCGGCCTGGTTCCAGGAGTGTGGAGAATCCGTACCTGAGAAACCAGTGAGACGGCACAATAGCTTATTCAGAGGTCACCAGTGACGACATTCCAGCTGAGAAGTTGTTACTGTGGTCCTGGGTGTGGGATGGTGTGGGTATCTTGGCTTGACGTCTAGAGAATAGGATGTTGCACAAGTGATGAACTGGCTGGCGAGTGGAAGGGAGTTTGGATGAAAGGCCGGGCACGACCTAAGGTCCTCCAGGAAATGTCATTGTTTGGATGACAGGTTCCTTTCTTTATATGGATATCATGTTTCCGTTGCTTCCTCCCACTCATGACACACAAACAGTCAATCTGTTTGAATCAACCCGAATCAGTCCTCTTGTCCTGTTTCCGCCCAGGCTTGTTTGGCCATCTTCCTTGCTGCTTGGCGCGCACCCGAAAACCCGACCCACGCCCGATGACCGGCCGCACCGCTTGGGACTGCAGGTGCGCGCGCTGACCTTGCCCAACGCCCTGACAGGGCTACGATTCCTCTTCGAGCCCGTGACTAGGTAGCAGATTCATCCACAGAGCTGTGCTAGATGGCCAACTAGGTAACTAGGACATAAAAGACTATAAAAGACCCGGTAGATGGCTACAGGCTGCAGATCTCATAGATGGCTACAGGACCCGGTTCATGACCTTTTGTCTGACCAGCCATAAACCCAGCCTGTATACGAACCAGCTTGCAATATTTGCACATGCACATGCACCAGCTTGTGATGCGAAAGTGTTCGTGACGTCGTGATTTGAGGACTATAGCCACCTGGCGGATCCTCAAGTGTGGATCCATGGCGCCGTACAAATCTTCTTCTCCTTAGGCCACGTTCCCTCCCTCGGACCGGCCAGCCGCGGGCGATGGACGTCACGTGACGGCGGAACGTCCGGTGTTTGGTCCGGTTTGGGCCGAGGAGTTGGTTTTGATGGTTTTTTTCGTTGGCTCCTTAAGCAAGGCAGATGTTTTGATTGGGTTTTGGGATGGTTTGGAGGGGCTCCTTAAGCAGGTGTCCACGGTCGGCTCGCCCAGAGGTGTTCGCCACGCACGTCGATGAAGTGATTGGTGAAAGAGGTTGAATTCGTTTTCGCGAGCAGTTGGAGCAGTTGGGATCCGTTGTGCATTGTTAGAGTTGTTGGCGATAATTGATTGCTTTGCTTTGTTTCGAAGCATACCATTTAGAAGGCTGACCAACTATGGAGCCTCCTCAGAACCCTTTGCCAGAGAAGTTGGTGATGCCACATGTCATGCCACCCCTCCATTCCCGCATTTGGTAGCATGGAACGGGCAATGGCAATGACGAGAATCAACATGGACATTGGCTGAAGACACATTTCTCATGCTGCACACATGTGTCCGTTTCTCTTGTAAAGTCCATCCAGCATCTTCTAATCAGATTCTAATCGATATTCAAAATATTTCAAAATGTTTAATCCCAAAAAGAGAAAGAAACTCACATCATGTCCTGATAGTTCCAGCTTAAAAGCTGCCAAGTGACCATGAAAATTGATCTGATTCCACCACCTTTTTTGAAGTGACTTCCAGGCATCGGATATGGCTGCATCATCTCCTTTGGCTCCTTCGGCAAGAAGTCTGCCAACTTCGTGCGCGACGCCTCGGGGGCCACTCAGTTGTAGCAAGCAGTCGTCGCCGTCGTAGCCACGGCCCCACGTCGTGTTCGGTGGAAGGTCCTGGGGGGTCCGGATGAATCGCTTCTGGAACCTTCCTAAGTGAATCCAGTACCATCACCATCCAGCCCATTATTGATTTTAAAATCCAAGACACTCCATGGGACTGGCATCATATATATATTTATATACATTGACCATCATTGACCCCTGCAACCATCCCAATGCAGGACAATGCAGGTACATATGCCATACATGGATTATTTGGTTGTGTGTGTACTCCACATACCTCTCGCACCACACGATCTGGTGAAAAGTGTTGGCGGTATGCCAGCCACTCTGGCTGCACATACAATAATCCGCTGCACAGAAAACGAAAGCAAAGACCTCAAGACTCACAAAAGGCAACACACCAGGACTCAATTGTACGTCCCGGCCCAGAATTCAACATCTTGGCCAATGCAAGAAGGATATGATCCTCTAGCAATGGCACTGCATCTACACTTGCACTTTGGCATACAACTTTCCCCGCTGATTTCACATAGCGAGGATCAACCCTGCAGGATCCTGCAGGTGGCGTACGTGACCCAGCTAATTCAAGTGGTTTCAAAGGCGAATGCCATCTCACAGGCGACCTGGTGGGATTCCCGTGCCCTTCTAGACCTATATAGTGGCCAGTGGCAAGTCTCAGAATTCATCACCTTCCTCAGCTCGCCCCCTTCACCCCCCAATTCACCCGCCTACCTGCTCGCAGTTTCTCCACTTTCTCCATCCCCTCCCCCCGCGTTCTCCCCCTCACCGACCCTGTGTTCGGACCCCCTGGCTCGCCCTGCCACCCCCTCCGAGCCAGACCCCTCCGACCCCACTCCGCGACCGCAGGTGGCTCTGACGAACTGCGGCACCTCGATCCTCGCCGGCTGCGTGGTCTTCCCCGTCTTGGGCTTCCTCGCCGCGGAGCTCCACGAGCCGCGCGGCCCGAGCGGTTTCGGACGGTTTCGGGAGAGCCGAGGGGTGTAACGGGACGGAGGAAGCGTGAGGAGAGGGCGGCAGTGGGGAGTTGGTGCATGAAGGGGATGACTCGGGGATGACTATTTGGCTAGAAAGTGAACGAATCGACCATAAAGTGCATATAAAGATAAACATTTGGGTTTCTAGGAGCCTTGTGACAGTGGAGCCTGCACGCGTTGAGGGACTAACGAAAACATTGAATATAGTGGCCCCATGACTCATCAAACATCTTGCCCAAAGTCAATCCTTTACTTTGGACACCAGTACAGACAGTGCTTGCGCGTGCTGGCGCTTTTTGACGAAGGAATCAACGACGAAGGGACGGAATCAGCGCTAGCTGGTGCTCATGCGGGAACCAAGGGGCCAGTGGTATCAGTATATTCACCATTAGACGGAGCCAAGGAACTACAGGAGTTCTCCAATCCGCTCAACTGAGGACAGACCCTTGCATTGCGGGTGATAGCTTGGAGAGTCTCAAGTCCATTGGTCTGTCAGGGACAGGCGCAACAGTGCTTCGAGTGTCGTTTGCCAACGGGTGAGAGACCACCACATGGATTGACGAGTGAATTGTTTCGGGAATTAGTTTCTCCTGTCTTTGGAATTGTAATTCCATGTGCTTTCCAGGAGACATTTCAACATATTTCAACACAATAGGATTTAACATAAACATCATCAATAAGTGACGTGTGCTTGTTACAAAACTTGTTGTTCCCATTTTCATCCATAATTGAATCATCGGAGGGATCTTCCACTTCTTCAGCGAATTGGAAGAACACGGTCTCAGTCGATGATCGCAATTCCTTCGTGAGAGGTTGAAATCCGGTCCTTCGAAGTCACATGATGTCCCATGAGCATCCAGCTAGCAGCTAGCTCGCTGTTGCTGGTACAGTCCTTTTTCACCCGTACAGTAGACAAAGAGTTAAAAGAGTGTGTCTTCATCCTGATCTCATATTAGTATTCTATACTTTTTGACACCAGCACTGTTTAGTTTGCTTCCAGAATTCGGATTTCGTCCACTGCAATGATCCTGCAGTCTGCAGTTCTTTGATGTTCGTGTGCGCTCTAGAGGTGAGGATGCTGCATCTTGAGGCTTGAGGCCTCCTTCATCCCTACACAGTCAGTCAACAACCGATAGGATTGAGGACACCCCACTAAAAAATAATTTGTGCTTTTCGCTGAGGATCTTCTCTTTGGCTGTCCTGTGGACCGTCGCTGACACCACCGGACCGCGGTTGGAAAACAGATTAAGACAGGTGTTTTCTTTCGTAAAACGGCTTTCCATGCGTCAGAACAGCTGTCCCTGCGTCGGTGTAACATCGTGGTGAAACATCGTGTCGTGGTCAAACTGACATGTTCGCTAGGATTGGCCTTCGTGGCTTTTCCCATCGCCATTTCGCAGATGCCTGGGAGCTTCTTCTTCGTCACCTGCCGAGAGAGTGCGGGGTTGGATTCGCCCAAAAAGTCATCATCAGATTTTTTCCAAGTGCTCATCACAGCCTTGATCCGAAAGGTGTTTTCCAGTTAAACGTAGGTACCATGCCTGCATGTATACCTGCTATACCTGAATTTTATAGGTCTATAATGCTCTGCATAATATGGAGGGAATTAATTGGAAGGGTGCAGTAGGGTTGCGCAAGATTGCGTGGAGAAGACCAGTTGGGGTTCAGTGACTGAGGTTCAAGACAGCATTGGCACCTGCTGGGGTTCGGTCAAGAAGGGATAGAAATCCAATTCTGAGGTGCCGCGGATTCTCCGATGAAGGGGCAGCCGGGGCAAGACGATCATCCGATAAGAATCATCCCTTTCTATTTCGCAGGTTCGGTTTGGTTTGCTTCCGGTGACAAAAGGCTGGAGAGGGCCAAGTCTTCCATCACCTGTAAGACCAGCGCTGCAAATGGTAGATCTACTCTGGGTGGTATGTTTATTTATCATATGTGTTGTAGTTGAAACATGTTGAGACCGCCAACCAGTATCACATGATAGAACATCTTATTCCCAATGGAAGCCATCCCAGGTCCTTCCAGTGGGATGGACCATGTTGTTTTTTCTCCGTCCGGATTCCGCCCTTCGGCCCTTCCCTCTATCGATGAGGCCATTTTGTTCTTCTTCATGATGCTAATCTTGGGCATCGACTCCCAATTCGCCTACATCGAGGCACCCCGCCCCGGCCTCGCGCTTGCGCCTCGCTCTGCCTGGCTCCGCGTTGGCGCTCGCGACGTATTGAGCCCGCGAGCGAGGCGGTGGCCACGGTGCTGTGCGATGCGGGCGTGGGAGACCGGCTGCCCCGTTGGGCCTTGTCTGGCGGCTCGGAAGCGGCGAGGTCGGTTCTCGCGGGGAGGAAGCTGGGGAGCTGCACAGGTGGGGAGTTGGATCTGTGGGAGGAAACAGGCTGGGAAAGTGTAGTGCAGTGGGTAAACACCAATGAGATTGAATCCCTTGTCGATGAGTTGCATACGATGGAAGAAGAGATAGAGAGAGAGAGAGAGACCCTGAAGCAATGAATGTCAGCCGCCCTAGGTTCCTTGTGCCCGGCCCGGTTCATTGAATTTGGGAGAGGATTTGGTTGACCCCGGTCGTGGTTTTCTGTGTCTTGAAAAGAAGGGCAGGCCGGGCAGGCAGATGGCGTGGCTGGATCTCCACATCAAAAACCCTGAGGCTGAGCATCCGATCGGTGATTTTTCCTCCAATGCCCGTCTTGAAAACCGGGTCTTTGGTTGGAGCGAGGAGCCGTGCCAGCCGCTGACGACGACGGAACCTCCGGGGGGGGGAGTTCCTCGCATCCACTTCCAACACGAGGAAGGTTGGAGGGTCGAAATGCCGAAGTTGTGCCACACTTGGGGACCCCACCTTTGCATTTCTGTGCCACAGAATACTGGATACTGGATTCTCAGTCTTGGTGCTTTCCTGACAACTTGAAGACTTGGTGACCTGTGAGACTTCTGCTCGCTGCCTTTTTGGGCACCCCTTTTGCTCATGGGGAAGGGCAGTGGTAAAACCCTCTAAACCTGGGGCGCCGAGCGCCAGCCGAGCGCACCTGAGGTTTGATTTGCTTGGTGTCATATCTCATCGGCATCTTGTTTGTGACCAATGCTGGCGTTTACTTTCTGGAGCTGTTGCTCGGTCTGGCGTTGATCCTTTATAAGTTCCCCAAATGGGTGTGGATGTCGATATGGCGACATCGTTGCAACGCATGTACTATAGATATATGTGATTAGATTAGGCTTATTAACAATCCTTCAAATTATAGATGTTTCAGACATTGGTTTGGCACGCTCAACACATCAGGCTTTCTTTGAGCTGTTCAATGCTGTTCAGGTTTGATAACTACATCAGCATCTACGTGATGTTTGCCGTCGGCGCCCTCGAGTGCATTGGCTTGTGCTTTGGCAGGAGAAGGGCCCAAAGCAGACGCATGCGTGAGTGCTGGGAAGGCACTGGTGCTTGACGCATGCTTGACTTTGTCTCAAAATAGGCCTTCTTTGTACAACACAGGCCCGACTTTATTGAACAAATGGACCAGGGATGACCATGGCCTTAGCAAAAGAGGACACTCTGTTGATTCAGAGAAGATCCCCTGCTGTTGGTGTTGTGAATTGACGTTCCCTCCTGCAGAAAAAAGAAAAGAACATGGACCCTGAAAGCTACCACCACGTCGGGTGGTAGATGTGAAGGGTCTTTTGTCTCAGGGGTCTATGGACTCGTCTGCAGGGTCACCTGGACTCGTCGGGAGTGGACCGTCTCCTTCCCTGCGAAACCCAGGAGGAGTCCGGTCGGTCCACGGAGGAAGAACGGGCCGTCCACCGACCCTGAAAGAGGTCGGGTCGCGGGAGGTTTGAGCTCGGAACCCTCCCCCAAAAGACCATTTGACTTGCTGACCAAGATAGTCTCCATACTATCTATAGTCTATGATCATCAAAATCATATCTATGATCATGAGAATCAGAACTAGGGGCCCCTACAGGCCCTAGGTGTTTATGATGTTATGTCTTTTTTAAATGTGTCTTCCACCCTCAAATGGTTCTCCTGTTCAGACTCGTTTCTTCGCCCCGCCCAGCTGTTTTTTTGTGGTGCTCTCAGGATGTGGACACGAAGGGGTCAAACCTGGGAGCACTTCCAATCCCTTTGCTTGGAGAATACGGGTTTGCACTTGGGTTGGATTTGGAAGGCGCAAGTGGGCCGGAGGGGGGGGAGTTTTGCGCCGCGGGTTTCAAAAGGAGGAGGGATCAGCGGGGAAGGATGTGGTTCAGCGGATCAGGGCCGCTCTGGGAAGAAGTTGGAGGAAGAAGTGAACATCATCATCCCCATGTGACCTCGTCCATTGTGAACTGAGCCCAGCACAGGTGGCGTGACTCTGAGCAAGTGGCATGAAAAGAGGTAAAATGGGAAATGAGAAGCAGGGGCCACATCCCCATGTGACCCTTGGTGGTCAAACAAATTTGCTTCAGGCCAGCTGGGGCTACATTTGTCCCACTCTTTGTGTCCTCCTGGTGGTGGTGAGCATCACTCCGCCCTTCGCCAAAGCCGACGTCATGGACGCGCGCAGCTCCAAGCCCTTCCCCGAAGGCGAGGGGGCGGCCGCGGAGGGACGGGGCTGAGTTCGACGGGTGTGCGGTGTGAACATGTTCATTGTCTGAGGTGGATGGTGGGTCACTGTGCAACACCTGAAAACCGTGTAATGATGTGTAATGATATATAAATTGCTCAAATGGTGTAAGCTCGCTTTATTCATCCAAATTCAACAGTAATGATTTTCTTGCATGATTTGTTCAAGAGCCAGCATCAATTATATAAATACGGAAGTGGTTTGTTTGGTGAGCCAGCAACAGGTGTGCTTCTCAATGTTGCGCAACCGTTCTGAGTGTGTTGGTTTTGCTTTCATCATCATATCTCAGATGAACCGAAGAATCCTAGAGAAAAACACATCCATGCCAACCACTTGCCCGTCTCCTCCCCTTCCCCCTACAATCTGTTTGCGTTTGATGCCTTACTGCGATGAATGTGAGGAAACACCTGCCTGGAGGCACTGGCTTCTTCCCTGAGTGGACGATCGTTTTTGGATGGTTTTTGGCCTCCCTTCCGGTGGTTTGCATGGTAGTGCCTTGGTCATGACAGTTTCTTTGGAGGATGCCGCACATGAGTTTGCTGCGCATGAGGCTGGCACGTGATGATTGTGTGGTGAAGATGGTGGGTATAGAGTATTTGTGCATTTGTTAGGATTCTGGTGTATTTCTGGAGAGTTCTGTGTCAAGTGTACTTCTTGGATTCTTTTGCCTGTTCCACAAAGCTTAGTAATTAGTAGTCAGGGCAGGGAGGATGAGTTCCTGATCCTAGCATCAACCAACGACAGGCGTTACGACAGGCGTTACTCATCGTTACTCCTGCTGATGAATTTGCCTTGTGACTGAGGTGCTGGCTGTGTGGCCCAATGTTTTGAAGAGCAGCCAGAGAAGCGGTTCAACCATCTTTGACGACATGCCCAAGTGAGCGCCCGGCCGAGCGCGGCTCGGCGCAACGCGGCGCCAAAGCAAAGAGGCGCTCGGAAGGTGCGAATTCAGAACCCCGATTTCTCAATCGCCGACCAGTCAAAAAGGTTTGACAATCGCAAACGAAGAGATTTGGTGGAGCTGGGACGGATCGGCGTTATTCATTGGGGGAGCTTGTCGTTGGACATTGGATTTGACACAGGTGAAATGCCTTTACTGATGTCCAGATATGTGACATATGGTAGGTGATTATTGGTATTTATATACTAAGCAAACCTTCTTTGTGAAATGCTAGGTATTATCTTGCACTGTTCCTAGCCTTTTTCATAGACATTGGAAGCCGCAGTGGAAGCGT
Organism: Phenganax marumi; assembly: GCA_025400095.1. Taxonomy (NCBI): domain Eukaryota; kingdom Metazoa; phylum Cnidaria; class Anthozoa; order Malacalcyonacea; family Clavulariidae; genus Phenganax; species Phenganax marumi. The sequence continues at coordinate 19,560 of JAODVM010291969.1, forward strand.
CACATGCACTGTTCCTTGCGTCACTGTGAGAGTTCACCAGTCCAGAGAGTCCTGTTTTTTCGGGGTTTCGGTGACCAGGTCGCTGCCAAATGTTCGGTTCACCAGCCAAAGGAGCCAAGGAGCGCCCTTCAAAATAAGGTTCCGCAGTCGTTCAGAGTTGACTGTTAAAGGAGTCATTGAGTTGACGCCATGTATTTTTGTACATTCTCCAAGAGCCCTCTTCGATGAAGCTGGCTTCCAAAAGGTATTAGGTGGTCCAAGAAATTCCGAGAAATGCTTTGGGATGAACACTTCGGTTGGGATTCCTGCTTTTTTTGTTGTTGCTCGTCCGTGTAGCTGTCCAAAGCCCCTTCTATATACCCAATGCTTGGTCGCAAATTGGGCGCAGATCGGGTCGCGCGACACTTTTCGCGCATCGCAAAGCACGTCGGTGCCGTGAGTGGCATCCTTCGCTGAGAACCATTCTCGGCACAGATGTAAAGACCTGGCGAAGCTAGGGGAAGGTCGAGTCGAATCCTTTGATGCTCCGGACATGATGGCTAGCCGGAAGCCATATTTCAGTGTATCATCTATGTCGGTTGGGTATTTGGGGTGCTGGATGGCCCAACCTTTATCAGGCCCTATCGGTCCTGTGGATTCCAGGTGTTTTTTGCCCAATCCGAGCAACAAGTGTGGGACCACAAGGATTTGTTTGGATCCATCTAGGATCCCCTAGGTTCAGCAAGGTAAAAGGCCTATAAAGGCCTCTACAGACCTCAAGGTCTTTTCGAAAGTCCTGCCAGAGTGCAGCTGATCAGGGCATGGGTTGCATCTCCAAATTCGTTTTGCCAGTGTTGGAGAAACATACTGTTGACTGTCCATTCACATGTGTCGCCGTGTCACTTGTGGCATTCTGAGATCTTTTCACCAGGCCCTTTTAGTGTGATGACCCGACAACACGTCTTGGAGGCACTAACAGCGTAGTGACCCCATGACGAAGCGGATCTACCAATCTCTCGCGTTGTAAAGTCTGCCTTGAAGCCTTTGGCCTCCACGACAACAGATCGTAGACTGGCCATTGAACCACAGCAGATGCGAAACAAATGCTGATGACAGCTTAAGCTTTCCGGATTCTGTTCTTCCTCGCGGAAATCCATTACTAATAGCATTGACTTGCTCCTGAGTATCAGTTCTATATACTTTCATTTGCGGCCAGTTCAGAATTGAATGTAGACTTCCCCTATGTCCATATATGGATTGAAACAGCTCTTCAGGGCTGGGGGGCCTTCTGCAGGGCTGGGGGGCCTTCATTAATTTGTAAGGAGTTTTGTGGTGGCCTTCATTCCATGGCGAGTGAACGCCTTAGCAAATCGGTCAAAAAAGAAAGCTCGGAAGAATGTGTATCCCATTCCAGCAAAAATGTATAATTACTGCCGGGCTTGGTTTTCCTGGAATGTCAACTTCCACTGTAAATGAGGAGAGAGAAAGAGAGAGGAGTGCCATCAGTTCCATTGTCCACAAGTCATGCAGCATTTAGTCCATCGCTTGTGTCTGCAGGGGGCGAGGTCCCAAGAAGCAGTCAGCCAGTGGGAAGAGGAAGTGAAAGAGAGCAAGTACTACAAGGTGCCCAGCGGGCGGATAATGGACTTGCATTTCGTTGAGTTATGAAGAAGTTCTTCAACTGTTGTATTGCATCGATTGCATGTCGTTGCCGTCTTTATAAAAAGTAGGGTTCCGGCATCCGATATTGGGACCATTTGGGACATTGACTTGGAGGTGTCTTTTTGGAGCATGCACATGTTTGGGAGTGGCCTTCTTGGAGGTAGCAACAGGAGATTATATACCTCTCTTCAAGCCACTATCTTGTGTCACGTTTTCTCTTTGGTTGTTTCTTCGTTTCAAGGCACTGGCGTGTCAGAGCGCTTGGAGATCCATCAACCCATCATGCCAAGTCGTCGTCATCCAACGTCGTGAAACCCGGCCGCGATTCGGTGGAATTCACGCAGACAAAGCAACAAATTCCAATCCCCGCTCGGTTCTTCCAAAAACCGGGTCAGAGTCCGTCCACAAGTCTGATCCATCCTACGCCGGGCGTTCCAAACGAGCGACCTGTTTGGTCGGGGCCTGGCCCTCCGCCGCCCGGGCCCGCGGCATGCCGGGGGAGGCCGGCCGGCCTCCGGGTGGACGTCCCGTCCGACGGCAGTGGCAGGAGTTGGTCCAGCTTCCCGCGACGAAGAAGATCAGCCCAAGTCCAAAGGCCCGGTGACTCGCCTGCGGCGATGGAGAACTGGGGGACGGGCGGTCTTGGCGGGGTATGGATGAGATGGCCACCCGGTTGGGGGGGGGACGAGGCCGACTTGAAACGAACAAAATGTCTAAGAGGACCGCGATGAGAAATGGCGTGGAAGACAGACTCATCAGATCTCACACCCAAAGATGCCAGGAATGATAGGAATGTGATGAATTGGAGTATTAACTTTGGGGGAGAGATCTTTCAATCGAATCATTCTCCCAGCAGTCACATGTCGGGGTGCTATCCATGGAGGTAGTCGGGGTGCCCATGAGGGACTCAACAACACCCCTTTGTGACTCCTGGTCTTCATTTCTGTTTTCTCTTCCTGGTGGAACCCCTAGGTCCGAGGCTCTGATCCCTTGATGCATCCCTGCACAACCAGCCAGATCGGTGAAGAACCGGCGACGGAGCACCGTGGGATGGAGGGACGTCTATATATAGATGGCCTGAACATAGTGAATGTAAGCTAGCATACCATTGACACCTATATAAAGGTATAGTTTGGGTAAAGCCACATGAAAAAACTCTACCTGAATATATACTACATGAATGATTGAATTATGTCCGAGTTATAGTGAATTATATACATATATACTCAATTGATTTGGTTAATAACTTGATTGATGAGGATTCTATGTTGTGTCCGGTCCGTTCGGCCTGTTGATGTTAAAGCATGTCGGTCTCACAACCCCGGCAGGACTGGAAGCCCGGAGCTCAGTCCGAGCGCATTGGAACACCTCCATCCCGAGCAGTGGGTACCAGGTGGTTGTTCCTGACCAAGACGCTTGGGGAAACCCTTAACAAAAAGGGATTGAACTGGATAAAACAAGATAAACACAAAACCATTTAGATCCATTTAGGGATTTTTGATGATTTTTGGACTTTGTCCTGGGATCCTTGAATTAGGAGAAAGGTCTGTGGTCGGACCAAGCTCCTTTGACTTGGCGTGTCGTGAAACGTTTGGTTCGTTTCGATGAAGCGAATCCGGAGAGATGTCGCATACACCCTCCAAACAGAAAATGATCCCCAAATGCCCCAAACCTTTCAACCCAAGCAAACGCCGCCAAAAACGCGGCCAACCCAACCCAACGCGGCGATTTCAAAAAGACGCGGCTCTTCGCGAGGTGCGAGAAGAGCGGAGACACTCAAAACCTGTGGCTCAACTTGTCGGATGGGCACCTTGGAGCGGATCTGTGGGGTCCCAGCGGCTGACTTCACTTGGGAGTTGTTTGCTTCTCTGACTTCCAGCCGCTCCCGCTCTAGAATCCCGGACCAAACTAAGTGTTTGAGGGCCCGGATTCTGGAGTTTGCTATTTTGTCTTGCAAGACTCCAAGAGATACTAGATGTTCCGCAAGTTGTACTAGATGTTAAAGATAGCCTTCCACAGCGGGACCCTGGTTCTCTTCAAGGCATTCTGCAGGAATTCTGTGTTTTTGAGTATACTTTAGGAGGTTGAAGCTTTGGCAAAAACTCAGCGCCAAATCACTCGTAGATGTTGCACCACATGATCTGACGACACCTCAGCTAGGCATGCTAGCCATGCTGGGCGACCAGGCCAGCAACCGATACAGAACAAGAAATCCAAACCGAATGAATTGGTCCACGACCTCCGAATGCCTCCAATACCCTGTAACTGATCATGAAAGCAATCCGGTGTGTTTTTCAGTGCAGAAGCTGCTGCTGTTTTGCGCTCCTTCAGAGACCCTCAGCCTTGGTGGTGAACATGCACTGCCTTTCAGAGTCTACCAGGAGACCCCAAGGGGTGTTGTTTGGACCCTAAGGGGTGGTTAATAGACACCCCGGTAGCCACCAATTGGCACCCCTTAGGGTCTCCTGGTATGTGAACATGTTTTGAACATGTTTGGGTTGTCAGGAGAAACAGAATCACCTATATAGAGAACCCGGGGATACTCTCTTACACGTGTGTGATGTGATGAGGCCCAAGTCTTACTGTATGACAATGTTTCCCAATGTTCAGGGTTCAGACGCTAAATCTTCGAATATTGCTCCATTGTCCTGTAGCTCACATCTGGGGTTTGTTTACTGAACTCACGACACAAAACAGCAGATCATGTACCTTCCCTATCCATCCACAATCCCCTCTAAAAAAGGGTTTATGTGTTCCACACTTTTACATCGGCAGGAGGGGCGAAGCTCCGTGGATCCGGCTCGATTTCTGGGTCGCTCCGTCACGAGGTGAACAAAAACAGCAGAATCGTCAGGACCCTCAAGAGGCGCACGTCTTTGGAGGATCCGTTAACTATACCATAGACTATATCAATACCCCTGCTATTCTGGGGTTCCAAATCCCTCCATGCTTGGAGAGCCCCAAGGATTCGATCTAGGAGTTCAGCTGAATATCTAGATGGTCCCATGTCCAATTTCGATCCGAAACTCGGATGGTCCTGACGTTCACTCCGCCGTCGTTGAACTCCACCCACTCTCAGGTACATCGGCGGGGGTCGACGGCATTGGGATGGCTCTGGCGGAAGTAACGGAGCTCTTGAGCATTTCGAGGAGGACGGCGACCGGGCGAACGGGTCGTCGTTGCCGTCGTCTTCAGGAGGACGACCCTCCTGCAGATGGGGAGGCTCAGAGGTTTGGGGTTCACCGGCTCCTTTTTTTGCGAATGGAACCTAACTGACCTAACTCTGTTAAGTTGTAGAAGTCTTTGATTTCAATCCCTAGCCAGTAGCCAGTAGCTGAGGTGTTCTCTTGTGAAGGAAGGGACCATGGCAACAAGGTTGTGGCCTGGAATGAGCCCCTCCATTAGAACAGCAGGCCGCACCATCTCTGAGCAGGCCTCGAAAGGCTACTCGCATCATCTCGCATCCCGCTTTGGTGTCTTACACAATGCTTGAGTAATTGTTGGCACAGTGGAATCCTTGCTGGCCCAGCTTTTCTTCTCCACGCATGACCCACATCGTGGGCGGCGGGAGGGCATTGAGTTGACCCACATCGTCCACGGCTCCAGGAGAAGGCCAAGGGCAACTTCTTTCCATTGGTCCTCTCCTTGACGAGAACCGAAGCTCGCGCTCGCGCTTTCTGATCATGCGGTGACTGACAGTCATGACCTGAACAATCGAGCCATCCATCATCAAAATACCTCGGTGTGTTTTAGTATCGAAATCTTATCGTTGATGAGGGTTCATGACCCAAAACTCGAAAGGGTATAGTCAGGTCAGGGATGGTCAGAGAGCATTTTGCTAGCCTATTCATGAACTTGGGTTTCCGTGACTGCAGCCACAACCCGTTCATGCATGCACGCCCCGTGCAGTTCAGAACCCTGAAGCAAAGCGATGGAGACCTTTGGAAGCTCTCGTGTGGTTCTTTTCCTGGAAGCTGTAGGCCTTGGCAAGTCCGCTGTCCGAGCGTGCTGTTTGAAGGGTGCCGAATGAGCAATGAACGGAAGCCACCAGCAACGCGGCCCCAAGCCATTGGTCTCGGTTCCAGGTGGACACCCGTCTTACCGCCGGTTCACCGGGCGACCCAGGACCGGACCGGCTGGTTGACAGCCTCGATGTTCCTCCAAAACACCAGCGGTAGTACTTTAGGGTCGGGTGGACCCATCCAACACCGTACGCCAGTCTGATTTACAAACCATGGACACACAACAAGTATTGCTTTTTTTTCTCTCCAAGAACATGTCGACATCAAACTTGCAGGATGCATCCTCATACATCCTCCTGGGTCGATGGGAATGGGATCCTCCTCCGGTTTTTCTCTTGACCCGGACAAAAGCTCCTTGAGCCCCAAGTCACCAAACCCCACGGAGCCGCGCAGCAGCCCGGGGCGGCTCCGCTATGGCCGGCTCGCTCCTCAGGTGGTGAAGTTGGGCACCATCACACCTGATGGAGCCGCGACGAACCGCGACGAACCGGGTGGGACTGGGCGCACCTATTCAACCCAAATATGGGTTGAAAGGATTTCTCAAAGGTGGGTTTACTTTATACTAGGTCAAAATGAGATAGGATGTGTATGGATTTGTAAAACGATAGTCACAATCACAAAGTTCTATCTCATAATGACCTATAGCATAATATTAGCTGTTATCCTTCTTTATCCTTTTTGTCACTGTTTTGCAGTGCTGGTGTCAAATGCAAGCACCACAAGCTGGTGTGCTGCTCACGCAACGGTCCAGCAATTGACAGCCCTTTTCATGAGTAGTATGTCATCATTGTCGCTTTTTGGTTGACCCTCACCTTTGGCATCAGCATCTTTTGGCATCGTGATATTGTACAAGTTCCTCAAATGTTGATAGCTTTGCACGGTCCCACTGCATGGTTAGCTCCCATTGCTTTGCACCGGTGTGCAGCCCGGCCGAGAAACAGGAGCTGACGTCTACTCCTACGCTCCCGATGAGGACAATCTCGTGAAGGAGACCGGAAGCTGAAGCCGAAGCAAAGACCCTGGCCCCACACGCCATGACCTCATGAAATACTGGATGATGGTAATTTTACGGCGTGTCCAATTCAGGAACGCTGATGTTTTTCGAATTCCTGCTGGTTTCTCAAGAACATCTCGATACCCATCACCAGAGTGGTCTGCAGCACAAGACCGGCTCTGTTCCGACTTCCGATCCCTGGGCAGCTGCCGTGGATGAGTGTCCCACCGCCGCCCACGCGCGCCAGGATCCCTTGCTGGCGCAGCATCTGGAGCACTGGGGAATCGATGTGATGAAGCTCCTCGCTGCAGACCACCCACCGGATGGGTCCCACCGAACCGTTTGGGAGCGACCAGCACAGCACTGGCGAGTTCCATGGAAAACCATTGTTTACCAGCATATATATTATAATATATATATATATGATTTTCATATCTGTATATATAACAAAGTTATATAGGTTTACCATGTTTACCAGTTCCACAAGAAAAGAACCAGTTTTACAATGATATTGTTTGCCATGACTGTTTGGCAAGTGGGAGGACTTTGGGAACATCCCGTGAAAATGGCGGCATTCGGATGCCAAGAAGGCAGAAGGGTTTCCGGGTTTCCCCTTTTGTTTGCACCTACACCTGCCCACATGGGGGTCAACAGGGTCAACAGCATTCCCAGCACCCTAATGATGTGGATGCCCTTTTTTTGTTCAGTCAAGCGCCTTTGCTGTAGCTGCTTGGATCTTCACCCATGATTCGGGGCTGGGCTTTCTCGCGCCGATGCGCGAAGCGCTCAGGATGGAGAAGACAGACAAGACCTTGGCCGAAATGCAGGCGACCGGGGTGACCGTGCCGGTGGACCGCTCGAGGTCTCTCGAATCTGAGAAGAGGGTGCTCTGATCCTGGGGACCCCGAGAGGGGTATCCATGAAGAGCTCGAGATTGACGCCTTTGCGGGAGGGTATCCATGGAGCTCAAGCTACCAGCCATATCAGTCCATATCCATCCATGGAGTATCATGGAGTTTTTATGTATTTGTGAGCTAGAGCCATGTCTTGCGTCGCAGCCCATGGTGAGACACAGTGAGCTTGCTCCATCTTATGCTTCTCCATATTTGAGGTGGCTCAACGAATTCACCCAACATTTATGGTTTCGAGTTTTGGGCATGTATTTTGCTGTATGTTGTATTATTTGGTGGGCAAACATCCATTTATTAGATCATAGTGCGATCTTAGACCAGGTTTTCTGGCTGTGCCTCCTGTGTTTCTCGTGTCGTCTCATGTCGTCTGGTGCCTTCAGGTGGACCTGAACCTGAACTACGACTGGTCCAGGATTTGCGAGTCCGGGGACAAGCCACTGGTCCACGTCTTAGCATTCAGGACTAAGACCGGGTGAGGCTGTGGGTTTGCCTCTTGAGATGACCTAGGCATGTAAACCAGTTTAAACCTAGGCATGTTGGGGAGTGACCTTCCAAGCACATCCCAGGAATCTCGCAGTCGATTCAGACTGACAGGGTGTTTCCATGCCAACTGCTTGACTCATTGACTGCTTCATGCACCACCGAGAATTTGGCAGGCGGCTTCCAACACAATTTTAGCCTGGCCTGTCCAGCAGACTTATCCACAGCCAGTCATGCTGAGTGGGAGAATATCGAACAATCCAGCAGCTAGGGGGATCCTGTTGAAATATGTTTAGTATATTTTGCAGCTATTGTTTCCTGGGTGTTTGTAATAGACTACGTTGCCTGCAGGATCAACGACAGGTCATGCCATTCTGCGATAGCACTCTAATATCTCTTTCTCCTCAAAACCTCCGATCCTGTGTATGAGCTGTCAAAGTCCATTGAAAACTGAGAATTTGTGTGAACACCCTCACACATCGCACGAGCCCACGCACTCACACATGGGAGTTTTCACATGCTCTCTTGATCTGGTGCAAGCAGAACCCACGAGATGTTGTTCTCCCTTCCGCTGTGACCCGGGCGAAAATCGTCACGTTGGTGTTTCACGAACCGCCCAGGTTCGTGTGCGGGGTCCTGGGCTGGTGGGCTTGAAGAACTTGGGGTGCTCCTGACATGTTGCCGGTCCAACGTCTAAGACCTTGGAGTCAAAGAATGAGCTTCTGCCTGGACCTTCAAGGAGTGTCCAATAGAGATCCCTGAGCAGTGTAGGGACTTCCAATGGTGAATGCTTTGAAGGTGCTGGTGAACACTTTATTCGTTTGTTGGAAGTCAGAAAGGTTATAAGTTATGACCACATCATGGTGGTGCAGCCTTGAGATGTTATTGTTTTTCCAAAGCTGCTCTCGTTTGTCATATTATCCATTCACCATGCAACCCCCTGCTTGAACGTTTTTGTTTCCATGCAACAAGTGACACATGCTGGAACTCCCGCCTTCTTTGCCAGGCAGTCATGCTACATGAACTCCTCCGTTCAATTGCTGCTGGCCAGTGTCCTAGAGC
>JAODVM010291970.1:0-12030 GCA_025400095.1 Phenganax marumi
CTCATATATGCAAATTGTGTATACCAGGATGACCCAGGGCATGATTGGACGACCGATTTGCATGAGTTGAGTGGTGATGAGGATTTCGGCCCTCAAGTTTTAAGTTGAGAGGTAATTTGCAAAACTCCATGACAAGTGTGTTGGCATACCTCCTCGCGGTACTTGTCGGTAACCTGAGGGTTAGGACCCTTAGGGCTAAATGTCAACAGTACGTCACCTTTGTCTCAGTTTGTCCAAAACGTTTTGACTTTGCAAGGAGTTGTGGGATGGTGACCCTCCCTGTAATGGCATCTGCATAAAAAGACTTTTTCTTGGACTTGTGTTCACACTTTCAGTTTACGCCTTGTCTGTAAGAACACGAGAGTGTGTTATGGGTTTGAGTCCCATGCAGGGCGCTGTGCGAACACGGGAACATATTGGACAGGCAGCCTGAAATGTGTAAGAAAAACTGCTTGAAAGACAGTGATGAAAATTCGTTTCTAAAAGAATTGTGACCGCCGTGGTGCTATATAAGTGCGTGTGCGTAAAAAGAACCGTTTTTCAGCAGAAGAACCTTGCTAAATGACAAATAGCAGTGAAAAAATGTTGTCAAAATCTTTTATGGCTCTCGAGATATCAACTGATGACGTCATAAGGTTTGAAGGCAAGTTTTTGAACTCTTGAAATTTGCTGCAAATCTAGAAAGTTTGGTTGAGTTTTAGACAACCTTGGACTGATGATAGTAAAACTAATGGAAAATAGGCTGTAATATTTTGAACCACTTCTATTTTTTCGAAAAAGCATTAAGGTGATTCCCCAGTTTTGCATTGCGCATATTAGAAATTTTGAAATGTTTGCACATTTTTGTCATATTCTACTGAATATTGCGCTATCGAAGACATGTCAGGAAAAATAGAGCAAAAAAGTAGTTTTCTTCAAAATATATGGGGCTTTTTGTTGAACTCGTTCCAGTCTCCCCTCGGAAATGGGGTAAAAAAGCACATGTTTTGCCTAGACTTTCTCTTAAACAAGGACGGGTAACCCACAATTTTTTCGTCAATCAGTCCAATTTGAACAGGACTCTGAAGAGAAAAAATAGCAAAAATCTGAGTGTTGCAAGTGTGGCAAAATAGAAAAAAACATAGACAAGAATGCGCTTTTTTTGAGATGTTGGAAACATATAAACAAAAAAAGCCCAGAAAAAAGGCCTCCTTACAATAAATGAACCTTGCTAAATGACCAATAGCGGACTTCTGGTTTTTCGAAAAACCCCTTTAATTCCGAATTTCTCCTTTGTAGAAATTCGGAATTTGGAGAATACTTTGTAAAGTATATATGGCCTAGCTGGATAAAAACTTTATCGACTATATCAGAGGGTGTGGTTAATGGAGTTTTGAGCCACGGAAAGGGGGTGGGTCATCAAGTTTTTTTGTCTTTGTACTGGGGTCGGGTTATTTTGCTTTCTCATTTTTGCTTCTGCTCCGGCCCTTCTTTTTTTTGCAAGGAATATATCTTACCCGGTTTTTGTCTCGCTAAATTATTCGTTTCCGCGATAACAAGATCAATGAGATAATATTAAAATAAACTTTGGGAAAAAAAATAATGCCGAAGGAATTTATGGAATCGGGATTTGAATTCTTGCTACATTCATAACTATCCCTTGATCTTCGTCGGCTTCGTCTTAACCAGTTTCTTCCTCTTCCGAATTGTTTGAATTGCTGCCTAAAATAACCTCATCTTTTTCTCTAGTATTTGCATCGAAAAACTTCATCGTTTTCTCAAGTATTAACGGGAACTCATCATAACAAATTTATTCACGCGCCACCGCACTAACGTGATCTCCCTCGTGTTAGTAAAAGTGTATGCAGAGTAGGCGTAATTTGATTGGCTGTTTTAACATAACAATGACAACTATTATAACAACTTGTTAAAACATTAAAAAAATGTCTTTAATATAAACTTGTTTGTTTTTCAAGTTGTGAAACAGTGGCATACTGGGGCGACCCTATTCGGCGGAATAGCGGAATGACGGAACGGAATGGCGGAACGGAAAATGACCCCAAACACTAAATTTTAAAAATGATAACAAAATAAAACAAAAATAAATAAATAAACAAAGGAATAAAGGAATCAATGAATAAAAGAGTAAATGAATAAATAAACGACCGATCGAACGACGAAAGAAACATAAGAACTAGGCATTTTATTTTTACGTCTGAATGTTTGAAATTCATCAAACATTTACGCTCAGACTGAACTTTTTAAAATATTGTAAAAAATCGTATAAGATAAACCGAGAAAAGGACCCTAACTTCTTATATGTCTGTTACTTAAGAAACCCAAACATTCAAAACATTTTACGATTCACTCAAAGTGATGGAGTTGGAATACTCAGACTTCATGGCTCAAATGCAATGAAGTTTTGGGAATGCCCAGCGCTGATTGGTCAAGGGCGGTTGTTCTTTCTGCTTTACGTCATGCGTAGTTTTATTGGGGGCCGAACCAGTCAAAACCCTTTGTAATAATTTTTTAGGTTAAGTTTCAGTTTATTTGAAGCTAATTTATTTTATTTCTGAGACCTTTGATTTTATTTCCGAGACCTTTGATTTTATTTCCGAGACCTTTGATTTTATTTCCGAGACCTTTGATTTTATTTCCGAGACCTTTGAATTTATTTCCGAGACCTTTGATTTTATTTCCGAGACCTTTGAATTTATTTCCGAGACCTTTGATTTTATTTTCGAGACCTTTGATTTTATTGCCGAGACCTTTGATTTTTTTTCTGAGACGTATACGATTGTATTTCTGAGACGTATATCATTTTATTTCCGAGACGTAAAAGGGATCTGTGTTCTAGCGTCCATTTTTATCGCGAGGGAAAGGGACGAACGATTACAGGTCACAAAATGGCGGACGACCTTAACTAAACTTAACTAAACTTCTTTTCAACTCTTAAATCTGTTTACTTTGAAGTTAAAAATTTCTTTTTACTACCGAGATCAGAATTTCACTGGGAGGAAATCATTGAACGTTTCGAAGACGCAAATAACACAATTCAGTTGCTGCTCGGTGATCTCGGAAATCGAACAGATTTGATTGATATCCTTGAGCATTTGCGTGTTCTTTTGCGATGCAACAAAGAGATGCATGAAATGATAACTCAGGCTCAAGCAAAATACCGCGATCAAGAATTCTATGCATACAAGTGTCCAGTCGTGCCTGGCAGAGTTGGAAGACCATCCCTTTTCGTGGACGAGGATCAGATTCGGTTTCTGCGCGAACTGCATTTTACGTGGAAGATTGCTGAACTGCTGGGGATAAGTGAAAGTACGTTGAGAAGAAGGCGAGTTGGGTTAGACCTTGAAGGCTTCACTTCTATAACAGGTAAGGTACCCATTTGAATTGTCATAATGTTAGAGCTGCCAACCCCCAAAGTTCAAAATGCGGGAGACTTTTTTCGGATGTTAAAGTGAGGGGTTGAGGGAAGGAGTTGGTGGTGGTGGGCTTGAACTGTTGAAACATTCAGTAAGGGTGACACACATAAAATGTAGCATGTACCTTGGCACAATATACTATGTCATAATTTTCAATGTGCCAATTAGCTTGGCTTGGTGTTTAGAATGCGGGAGGGCAGGAAATCAAGATAAAATGCTTAAGTCTCCTGCAAAATGCATGAGATTTGGCAGCTCTGAAATGTTTTTTTAGAGAGTATATTATTATAGGATATCCGGTATGATCGCCCCACTCCCAAGACTGATCGCCCAATTATCTATCTTTGAGACATATAGGTTTTGATTCTATTGAAGTGGTCTGCACCCTTCAACAATTTAAAGTTCATCACCGCTATCTATACTTATCTAGTAATTGCTAAATGACAAATAGCAGTGAAAAAATGTTGTCAAAATCTTTTATGGCTCTCGAGATATCAACTGATGACGTCATAAGGTTTGAAGGCAAGTTTTTGAACTCTTGAAATTTGCTGCAAATCTAGAAAGTTTGGTTGAGTTTTAGACAACCTTGGACTGATGATAGTAAAACTAATGGAAAATAGGCTGTAATATTTTGAACCACTTCTATTTTTTCGAAAAAGCATTAAGGTGATTCCCCAGTTTTGCATTGCGCATATTAGAAATTTTGAAATGTTTGCACATTTTTGTCATATTCTACTGAATATTGCGCTATCGAAGACATGTCAGGAAAAATAGAGCAAAAAAGTAGTTTTCTTCAAAATATATGGGGCTTTTTGTTGAACTCGTTCCAGTCTCCCCTCGGAAATGGGGTAAAAAAGCACATGTTTTGCCTAGACTTTCTCTTAAACAAGGACGGGTAACCCACAATTTTTTCGTCAATCAGTCCAATTTGAACAGGACTCTGAAGAGAAAAAATAGCAAAAATCTGAGTGTTGCAAGTGTGGCAAAATAGAAAAAAACATAGACAAGAATGCGCTTTTTTTGAGATGTTGGAAACATATAAACAAAAAAAGCCCAGAAAAAAGGCCTCCTTACAATAAATGAACCTTGCTAAATGACCAATAGCGGACTTCTGGTTTTTCGAAAAACCCCTTTAATTCCGAATTTCTCCTTTGGAGCTTGAAACAAAGTTGGTTGCTATGAAAACGACAATTCTTTTAACCACTCTGGAAAAAACCTGGAGATACAGTCCAAAAAATACAAAAACATTAATAGTGGTAACAAAAACACCAATAATGATACCAACAACAAAGTTATAGATATCAATAGTAATAATAATAATGATTAGGATAATGATAAAGAATAACAATAACAATAATAACGGATTAAAGAGTATTAAAGACTTAATGGCCCCAAGACTTTTGGGTTCACATTGTACTCGATAGAGCAGGGAATGATTCTATCTGTTCCGCAACTTTAATTTCGTGTTGACCGATCACTACCCAAAGCCAGCTTTGCTGTCCCAATTTTGGATTCTCGCTGGGGGGAATATTCTTGGTTTATTTTATTTGTATTTTTAATTTGCTATTTAAAAATTTGAAAATGCAGAAAAAAAAAGGAAAGACGAATTCCGAACTTGCCAATGATCAGTAAAGTTTATATCCTAAAGTTTTGACGACATGATGAGCGTACCAGAACTTGAAAAGTAATAATTAATAAACGGGGAAGGGAGGGGGAGAGGGGGGCGGATGGGTGGTGTACTAATGTCCCAGGGACACTCGGCCAACCACAGGCAGCCCGAGGAAAAATTTCTCTCAATGCGCGCTCAAGCCGCCATCTTGAAATTTGAACAAAAACCGTAGCACCTGAGAGAGAAGTGATATGATTTTTTACCAAGCAGACGAACATGAACCGGAAAGCCTTGTTTCATTGTGTACCAACTCTCCTATTAAGTTTAACGAATACAACATGAATGAAGGAAAGAGACTGCTTTCTCGCCCATGGTTTCGAAGGTATGGTCGAGTTCTCTTGTCGGTAATTAAATCAAATGTTTAAAAGCTTTGGACGTTTTCTGCTGTGCAAGGTGCCGTCACATGTGTACAGAGAAACTAATTAAATATTAATAGTATAGCAGATAAATTAAGGACGGAATTAAAGGTTATCTATGGTAGCTAGTTCGTTGCGCGAGCAAAAACCAACATGTCGAACCTACTTCAGTCTAGAAAACGAACTTTCGCGTGCAGTAAATCTTTCAAAACTAAAGGAAAGAAATAGTAATTTCTTTACTATATTGTTAAAAGGTAATCGAAAAAGTGCTCGCCAAATTTCGAAGAAAATCACTTGTCTAGTTGGCCTAATTATGAATGGTTGGCATGGGTGTATATAACATGTACATACACTGTAATTGTAACTGAGTGATAAGGCTATTTAAGGTCTTTGGCAAGTCCTCAACAGTGGACTTGCCTCAATGTGGAATGGTTTTAGGGCTTACAACTGCTTAAAATGGTTCCACAAAATAGAATCCTTCAACTACAAGAGCTTTAAAATTGCTTGGAAATGGAGGAACCTCAAAAAAACAGTTGTTACTTCAAAAGTAAGGTATACATACAACACATTTTAAACACCCTATCACTACCTAAAAAAAAATAAAAGAGAAGGAAATTAATATGAAAATGAAGTTATTGTGTGTACCTGTCCTGTGTACATGTGCATGCTCATACAATACTATGTCTATATAGTTAACTCATTCTTAAAAATAGTTTTAGAAACAATTGAAATAGAGAATCAGAGCAAGTGTTAAATCAGATGATTTTTTTAATACTTACAATAACTGTTAAACCTTGATACATTAGGATACACTTGCAAACTAATAGAAAGGCGAACGGAAATACAGCTAGTAGTTTGAAGTGCTACTAGTGTGGGATTTCAAGTCTGTAATGGTGGAAGCTCTTGCACAATTTATCATTCACTAATGTTTTTAATTTTATTTCCAGGCTATGTTTACTTTATGAATCTGAGAATCTGATGGTTTTGCATTGGGCTATAACATTCAGGCCCCATCAACCAAAAGGTGAGAGTCAATGCCTACATAACTGTGACTGAGTAACCTTGTACTAAGATAAGGCTATTTAAGGCAGGTTTTTTTAACACAGCAACAGTGGACTTGCCTCTAATGGAATGATTGTAAGGCTTACAAATGCTTAGAACAGTTCCAAAAAATAGAATTTGAAAAGCTATTCCATCAATCACAAGAACTTTAAAATTGTTTGGAAATGGAGGAGACTCACTCCTCTTGCCTGTAAAAAATCTAACAGTCATTATTCCAAACATAAGCTACTACACATATTAGATATCATATCACTAAAAAACAGAAGACCCCTCTTCCTTGGAAAATCAGTCATGATAAAAATGTCAGCGTTGTTAGATAAAGTAAAAAGAAGAGAGAATAAATAGTTAATGCATGTCCCTACCTGTCCAATGTCCTATTGATTTTATGACCACTAGTACTGTGAGTGTATGAAAATTCTCTCCTCGGTCTGCTTTGAACTGCTTTAAAAAGACACGGGAAATTCTTTTAAATGGAATTAAAAAACTTTCCTTGGTAGTGTTGGCCTTAATATTAAGCAATATATGCCATACAACATAATGGCAAATTTTACAACTTCAACACCAGATTTCGAGGGCTTGCTGGGTTGAGGTCGACAACATAAGGCAGATTGAGGGATGTTGTAATTTGTGATGTAATCTGTAGACGTCCCTCTGGCAAAATTGAACATTTTGTAGATTATTTAAATAAGGCAATAGAATCCATCCATAATACTAACAAATGTTGTATTATTTTAGGAGATTTCAATTTAAACTTTCTAAGCTTTGAGACTCATTCACCAACTGAACAATTTTTTAATAGCGTATTAGTACGTAGTTTTCCATCCACAACTCCTCAAGCCTACTAGAATTACTCAACACTCTTTCACATTAATAGATAAACTATATCTTTTTCAATTCTGCTGAATACATACACCTCCGTAAGTGATAATATCTTATGTGACATTTCAAATCACTTGCCTAACTTCCTAATCACAAACAAATTTTGCTCTCTTCTCTCTAATATGAAGTTTTTTATGCGAGATTATTGGAAGCTTAATCCACAGTTATTTTGAAGTGAGGTTTCGTCTGTTGACTGGACTACTATACTTCCTGAAAGCATTCTATTCTCAGCTAAACGGGATCATTGACTTACATGCCCCACTGTCTCGACAGCTCTCTAATAGAGAAGTGAGGTAAAATGACCATTCGATCGGTAGTTACTTAAACATGGAACCAGCCAAAACCAGCCAAAACCACCCAAAAACCACCCAAACCCACTCACAACCTACATTGGGAGCCAATTAAAACTATCAGCAAAATTGGTTAAAAGTTCGTGTTAACATTATGCTGATCTGATCACAGCGGGACTATACCATTGATGGTTTACTACGCTTGCTAAAAAATCAAACTGAAGTGAAAATATAAAACATATCTTTCCAGACGTTTCTTCTAGATTATCAAAGGTGTTCACTTCCTACCACTTTACTTCTGCAGAAAGAACACTATTACTAATGCAGTTCTCTGCCCTCGCCCATCCCGATATCATAATTGGGAGCAAGAACAAAAAATGCAACTGCCAAGTAAAATTAAATTTCTTCAATCAAAACAAGTACAACATTTACCTTAGCTATTTCTGTCATTTTGGACTAAAAATGTGTGCTCTGTTTCCCAATTTTTATTTTATTGAATCTTAGTACCGTAAAATCTCGCATTTAAAAAAAATACCCTGTGCTTATACATGTACAACTTATTAAAGGGCCCCTCTTGCTGAGATTTGCCCCCAAAAAAGTAAGAATAACCAGAACAGAACTTAACTTTTGCTAGCAGGGCAGGCTGGCTTTCATCTGGGGCAGGGGGCTGTATTTTGGGATTTTGTGGCATGCCAATATAATTTATGTTGTTGGGAAAACTATCCTTCACCCAAGAGACTCCATGGGCGTTAATCAATAAATTTTAAATCAAATACAAGCCCAAGGAGCTGATTTTTAGATCTCTCGGGGGGGGTGGGCTTTAAAAGATTGAAATCTCTGCTACTGACAGAAATGAAGCCTTTCTGACTGCCCTCGAATTCTAAAAAGTTACTTTAAAAATCTACAGTATACCAGCTATTGTAATAGATTTGTAAATGAGGAGCAGAGATGAGGTTTGCAACACTTTGATCTAATACAGTAAGCGGTCTCATAAGTAATGGGGACTTAATTGCAGGTGTTACAGAGGGGGACTCACTGGAGAAGGGAGGGAGGCTGGGCTTAAACAGGCCCTAGAGGGGGGCTTATTACTGTGCTTACGGTATTTTTATTTTTGATGGAGGGGGGGGGGAGCTTCTCTTTATTTAGAAAAAACTAGCTCTAGATGATCTAGTTTAAATAACATCACTGC
This sequence comes from Phenganax marumi, assembly GCA_025400095.1. Lineage (NCBI taxonomy): Eukaryota > Metazoa > Cnidaria > Anthozoa > Malacalcyonacea > Clavulariidae > Phenganax > Phenganax marumi. Next base: position 8,856 of record JAODVM010291970.1, read on the forward strand.
CACTAGAGGAGGACTGCCAGGTTGGTTGAGAGGCCTTTGGCCAAAACACAGATCAGGCTGTATAATTGAATTTAAAATGATTATAAACATTATCTTTTCTAGTTAATTAGCTCTAGCTAATATCAAGTTAAAATGACAGCAAACTCAGTCCTTTTGGTGGGTGGGTTGGTGGTTTTTGGGTGGTTTTGGCTGGTTCCATGTTTTTGTAACTACCCCATTCGATCATTTGCCCAGTTCCCCATCTTTAAGTTTTTGTCTATTCCCAGTCATCCAAAGCGAAGTAGAAGACGAGATTACTGCCGTTAATGAAATTAACTAAGGCCTGTTTATCGAAACCTTTAGGGATACTTTTTTAACTAGCTATCTTTCTCCCACCATAAGTTCCTTGTAAGTTCAAAACTGCTTGAGTATTAATTGTCCCTGTCTACAATAAAGGTTTTTATGAGCTTTGTTTAGTAATTATTGGCCTATCTCTCTACTCTCTATTTTCAACAGGCCTTGCTGACTGAAAAATCAATGTACAACAGACTTGTTGCTTAATATATTGATACAATAAATGTTTTATGTGACAATCAATTTGAGTTTAGAAGAAACCATTCAACTACTCATGAATGTGCTAGTGTTGATAGTTGATAGAATTCAAAGAGCTTATATTGGAGGAGGGTAAATGCTCTTGTGGTATTTTATTGACCTCAGCAAGCAAACAAAACAATGTATGGTATGTAGCAGGGAACAGTTCGTGTCTATTGGTAACCTATGTTAAGTTAAAGATATATTTCATGCGATATATGGCACAAGGATCATCTTTAGACCATCTGCTGTTTCTCATCTATATAAATGACATCACATAAAGTGCTGTAATCTTTTTGACTTTCACATGTTGCGGATGATACCAACCTTTACTATTCTGATAAAAGTTTGATAACGTTAGAGAGGAAAATCAATTTCCACCTTGCACATGTAATAAGCTATGGCTTAATGTAAGTAAAACAAGTTGTGTCACAATCTATCCTCCACAAAGGAAGCTTCCTCTCTCTATGCACCTATTCGTTAACAGTAAGGTAGTTAAACAAGGTGAAAGCATTGACCATCTTGGAGGTTTTGTTGATTCCTATTTGAGTTGGAAAAATCAGGTTTCACACAATTTTTATATCTAAGAAAATTAGTAGAGGTGTTGGGATACTTCCCCATTTAACTAGCTAACTTTAAAGTTCTTAAACAGTTATATCATAACACTAAAATCTATTCTTTTCTCACCTATGGTTTATTCATCTGGGGTAACATATATAGCACTGCACTAAGACCACTCATTAAAATTAATTCTTAAACAGCTATAAAAATGATTACAACACTCTAATATCCTATTCTTTTTTCACCTATGTATTAGTCATCCGGGGTAATATATATAGCGTGTCTACACTAAGACCACTTGTACTTTACAAAAGGCGGCGGTTGGAATTATAACTTTTCTGTCATTTTTTAACATTCTAGCCCCTTTTTTATACATTAGGCATTCTTAAACTTGTTAGATCCAAAAATATAGTTCTTCATGTGGCAATATGTTTGTGAACGGTTGTCAAACTGCCAAATTGTGCAACATGTTTTTTGATCTATTTAGAAAAGTTATTGACATGCGTTCCCACAGCACAAGACTAGCCGCTAGGCAAACATATTTTCCATCTGCTAGAACTAATAAGGGCAAATTTAGTTTAACATTTAATGGTTCCAGGATCTGGAACTTGATTCCTGATGTCAAAAAAACCAAGCTCAAAATACTCCTTTAAGTACATAGGCTTTTAAGTCAAACTTTCTAAATTTTTACTGATGCCACTCGTACTTCTTGTCAATTTGATTAACTTTTTTTCTCTTTCTGTTTATTATTTAGTTATCTTAGTTTGATATAGTACCATTCCTATTGCAGAACCAGTGTCATTGTATATTTAATTAGTGGCACACTGACTGTGATTAGTTCGCTATTTTCAGTTTGCCATTATCTACTATTTTTCGTAACTATGACATGAAATGTAATGTGAACTTCCAAGACTAAGAGATACAAATAATCTGTTTTTGTTGTTGTTGTCTGTTCTTACTTCAAGCTTAAAAAACATCTTGCTGAGTCTTTTTTGGTCCTGTCAAAAATTGATTACCCCTTTAGGAGAGAAGGGAGTTAATTCCACCTTCTGAAACAGGCATCCAAATCTATTCACTGTGAACATTGGCCCTCCTACCTATGATAAAGTGTATTAACCTCAAAATCCCTGTGGGAAAAGGAACTTTTCAGGACAGTGCGGCCGAAGTTTTGAATAAACTGCTGTTGGGCATAAGAGATTCTCAAACCTCAACGATTTCTGTAGGAAAACATAGACTTTCTTGAAGAACAGGATTCAATAAGTGAAGTTTTCAGTTATTCATTTATATGTAGACATACATATGTTTTTATAATATCGTTTATTGAATGGAGTGTGTTTAGGTTTTTTTAATTGTTTTTTTATATGTACGATTAATTTTAGATAGTGTCAGGTAACTGGTTTGTTGTCAGCTGAAGAGCTACTATGTTGATATTCTGACAAAAACCTGTATAATCATTATTATTATTAATATTATTATTATCATTATCATCATTATTGTTGTTAATCAGCTACATGGTACCAGACATAATTTTTCATAACACAAAAGTTCACCGTAATGAAGTTTTCAAAGACAGAGGTTTTTGTGTTTAGTATGGAGGGTGTTACATCCATTTAAAGGGTTTCGCGAAGTAGCCGTTGGTAGGATGATTCTTACTAAGTAGCCTCATGGCCATTAAACTGGTTGTCTGATTTTGATGGACAAATTAGAAAACATGTTTGTAGCCAGTTATCAGAAAAAGGGTGTGGCCAACACTTCCAAGAAATGAGGCTAAAAACTGTTAGTTTCATTGCGTCAGCTGGGGAAAGGGTGCAGTAGACCGCTTTTCTGTTGACGCGTTAGATGTCAACTCAGTGAAGGAAAATTGTATAGTGCTAACGGAGTTCCCTCTTGGTATTTAGCTTTTGCTCTCTCACACAGGGATATTATAGAGTGGTGCTAGGGTGCCTACTTGTCTTTTACGCACCCATCTGGATCAGTTGTTCTCCCGCCTGTAGGTAAGCTAACAGATTTGCCCTTGCTTTTCTGCAAAATTAGGCTTATAAAT
>JAODVM010292081.1:0-12030 GCA_025400095.1 Phenganax marumi
CTTCTTGTGAAAGTGTTGTATACACTCTCTGCGCTCGTCCTCTCAAACAAACCGCCAGTTGTTGACATGACTGCTCGCTCGACCATCCATTTATTCTGGCGCACAATTCGAAGTGATTAAGCCAATCGTTAAAAGATGTCTGTTGATGAAAATACATCAGGTTTTGCTCTTGGTCTCACCTCCGTAACAATGCTCGTCGTCGAGTTTATATTGGACGTACTACCCTCATCCGCATTTTCCAACTCTCGTACGCGATGCGTAGGTCGTTCAATTTCTTTTCTCAGCGCTTCTTCAGTACTCATTTTATTATGAGATCCCACCGCTGCCACCGAGTTTTTCCGTTGCACTCGGCGTTGAACTCGAGTTTTTCTCTTCAACTCCGTGTTGGTCCAGTACCAACACGGTATTGAAAAGAACAACTCGGACAGCGTTCGAGTTACTCGCAGTATTGAACTTGGTTTGTAGGATATTTTCTTCTGATTTCATGTTTAATGCTCCTTCGTCTGGGTATAAGTCTGGGTCTGCAAATGTGCCTCGTCCTATCAGCAACTTATCACTCACTTGCATAAAGATAATCCATCGTTTTTTAAAATGAAATGATTTCCAAGATCTTGAATGAATGGGCCAAGATTAAGAATGGATTACAATCCATTCTTAATCTTGGCCCATACATTCATATTATATTACAATATAACATTCATGTAACATGTGTTCCCAAGATTTGAAAACCTGAAGAAAAATCATGATCATTCGTTTGCCTTGTGACAGCATGCATTTTGAGTGAGATCTATATCAAGGTCAAGGATGGTACCTACTTACTATATCTGAGTCACTCAAAGAAAAATCAAAGATTAACAAAGTTGACAAAATTAACAAGACGTTATACCCTCGTGAAGTGACTTCACAGCCATGGAGTCCAGAAGATAGGCTGGATGGTCTCATGCGATTCTCTTCGAATGAAGTTGTAGGAGTGGAGGACTTTCTCAAGTGTTTTGATGCCCTAATGCTGGACACGGGTTTTCCACGAACAGAACTGAAAGAATAACAAACAATAAATGAATGTGTCCTAAATTAATGTAAGATGTCATGTACTTATTCAGGTGGATGAAAGTTTTGTAAGTCTCTCAGAGTGATAAGAAACCATGAAAAGCAAACTGGTAATGTCATGTTGATAATAAATTTGTATTAAAATTCAAATAGGGCGATAGAACTATAGAGGTATAAATACCTAGGGCGATAGAACTCTTAACTAAATAGTAATTATTTTTATGGTAATATATAGTTTTAAATTCTTTTTTCTACCTGCATGTTATACTGAATTGTAAATCCACTGTATTTTTTAAACTAAGGTGGATTAATAAAGCGCATTATTATTGTCATTTAGCGTTTAAATACGCTCATTTCATTTCATTTCATTTTATAATTTATTTGATAAGGCAGGTCAGTATTCGTCAACTAAAAGCTGATGTGGACCTGCCATTTGCATACATGTTCCAGACGTTTTATCTGCAATCCATCTACTTCGATTTTTATGTAAAGTCTATGATACATCGGTACCATTATATTATTCAACATGTCTGAAATTTCTCGGCGCGGACAGGCAGTTAACATGCAATACTTTGACGGCGAAATTGTCTCTCCATGGAAGTCATCAAACGATCAACTAAATATCCATAAACTTGATATTTATAAAAAGATATTTTAACAAAGCCAGCCATCATACGTTTTAGAAAACAGTACTCTTCCAATATCCATTAAAAATTTCCTCCAGAATATCATGTTTAGAGAAAAAACAGCAAAAATACAACGGCCGTGAAAAACACGCTCCTGGTCGAATTTTACTGAAAAGCACGCTCGCGCCAGTCTTCTTCCGCATCACACATCGATCAGCGCTTTATGAGGGGGGTGAGGAAAATGCATAGCTGCAACTATAATATATTAATTTTTCCTAGCAAATGTTTGATCTATCCTTTCACTAACTCTCTGCTTCTCTTTGAATGAAAGAGGATATAAAAACGTTTTGATAATTCTGGTCCGATTCTTCTGCTAGTCGCCAGCGAACCCCCTCCTCTGCGAATCTAAAATTGAAAACAAGAGATTAGCAGCGCAATAAATGGTAAGAGTACCATCCTGGGGCGCATTGTGAGCTCAAACGGTGGATAAATGAGACTTTAAAAACACTCTCATATCTTGCAAATCTTTTAAATCCCGCATTATGTGCAAAAAATACATAACTGTTGTACTTAGTTAAAAAAAACTTTCAGTTCGATTGCACAGGGAATATTTAAATATGATATTAATTTTCATCTTATCCACCGTATAAGTTAAACGGGCTTCATATAAGGGGCCTCGGAGAAGTAAAGCATCGTCTGGCATTAAGGGCGAAATAAAAGAGCCTCAGTGGGGCGCTGTAATAAGTTTTGGCCACATAAACATTGACAAAGTTTTTCAACCCATAAAGTGGAAAGTTCTAGCGTATAAGAAGATAAGACAAAAGAGGACTGCCACTCAGTACGTTTAATAAAGTCAATTTAATTTACAGGAATGGAAGGGCGGCCCTGATTACCAATATATCCTCAAGTAACATCATGGCCTCTTCTACGGAGTGACATTTTTCATACGTTTGCATCAAAAGTTGAGGAGAGGGGTATTCGGAAACAATAGCAGAGGCCATGTCACGAGAAACGTTTCGAAACTGCTGAATTTGTTGTTGCCAAACATTCACCATGCCTTGGCCATCCTTGGAAATCTGAAAAACATCTCTGGTTTATCAAATCATTAGGAGACTTGACCATCGAAGCCTGGATTCCATCCCTTTTGTTCATGTTTATGCAAACTTGTGCACGGTGACGACATACTTATTGAAGATACAGTCTGGGAACGTAATCAAAGTCTTTGCTCTATTTTCTCGTTCATGTTTATGCAAACTTTTGCGCGGTGAAAACGTTTTCCAGACTATGTTTTTAGTGAACAAAAGTGTTTCAACCTTTAGTGATCTTTTGTCCAGTTGATCGAAGCAAAACGCGAGTCCGTCAGTTAAAGATTTCCTGAAAAAAAAAGTAGAAAGTGAATAAGCAACATTCGGCAGGTGCTCTACTGAATTTCGCTTTTGTAGACCAAAGATTTCTCTAGATCTAAAAGACAAAAAAAAACCCGACATCGTATGGGTTGAATCCATTGTCGGTGACCATTAATGAGTAAAATCATTTCTCGATTGAAATCATTTTCTTCTTCAATGATCACCGACGCTGGATTGTTGATCGTACTTATAAGGTTTTTCAGCAACCGCTTTTGTAAAACACGCTATCTTTAAAGCCACGTCTTCCTCCGTTTCACACTGGTACAGACAAACGTTTGTTCTTATTTGCATGTCAACCAGAGCTTCTTCAATATCAGTACTAGTTACATCAAGTACTGCTTGAATCTTCTTCTTGCGTCTCTTTCGCGTGCCCTCCTCCTCCACCGCAGGCTCACCAACAGCTGCTGACTGAAATGCTCGCTTTTCTTTCAATTTGACATCCCTGAAGGAAAAAGAAAAATTCAATCATTTCTAAACTGTACTACCCTGAGATCCAGTAAAAATCACGTCTTGTTTGACCGACTGTTACTCCAGGAGATCGTAACTAGACGATTATAGTGAATAGTTCTATCAGTTTTGAACTGTTCTTCTTAGAGAAACAGAAGGAAACCTAAACTAAGCGATATTTAAAACCTCATATATTTCTCGAGTCCAGAAACAAGAATGGTGACTTTCTTTCCAAGATAGATATTCTTCACGTGTTTTGTGAAATCCACTAGTGTCTCTGGTTGCTCCTCAGGGTTCACGTCTCCACCTAAAATCCCCTAAAAGAACGCAATGATGTGACGTCATAGTCACCGCTGAACCTCCTGCTCGGGATGGCATGATGACTTTCTAACCTGTTTAAAAGAGTAGATTTTTCGTACAAATTCTTCAGCAGACAGAGTAACTAATACTTCATTTTCTTCTTGAAGGCGATCTGAAGTGGTTATCTTTAAAAAAAGGAATAAATGTGAGCTTCGAAAATCAAGCTGCGCCAAGCTCTTGTCTTCGTTTTATACAAACCAAACTACTTGAGTGAAATGGGCTAGACTGCCATTAGAGTTAGGGCAGGCTTTCGGTGGATATTGCAGGCTCAGTGTTCTTAATCTAATATGTTTTTTGAACGGTCAGCTGTCCACTAAACAGCAATAGCCCCGTGAAATGGAATGCCAAGAGCTTTACCTTGACAAGTAAAATTCTCCAGGGTTCGAATTAGCGGCTCGCAATTCGCAATTTGCGAGTCGTTTTTGACCATTTACGAATCGAAAATTTTATTTTTGTCATTTTTTCGTGTGTCGGTTTTTAGTAGAATGCATTGCTTTCAAACTTTCTTAGGTCTTTTTTCCAAAAAAACTCCGAAAACCCTTATGAAATATCACGGAAATGGAAATTCTAAACTCGTGACCAGTGCTCGCAACGGCCACCACTTTGTTTTCGACTCTTCGTCACGCTTTTCGTAGACAGTGTTTCCACTTTTCAAATTAACACTTCCCTAAAAATTTCCCAAATTTCCTGGGAAAAAAATTGCGAGTCGACTTTTCTTCACCGATTCGAAACCTTTTCTTTGGAGGTAGAGTAAGGTAAATGTACCTGCATGTCGCCATCTTGAACTGAATGGTGTACAGTTGTTCTCTGCCAAGTTACACTGGCTGGAATAGCTTGAGGTGTGATCACGTAATTTGCTTCCATTGAAATCAATTTTTGAAGAATCACATTTATATTAGGATCAGGTGTATCTTCGGAAAATAATGCTGGATCCAAATAAGCCGTGATAAACTAAAAGAGATCAGAGTATTGAACCCGATCAAAGTGCAAAGAAATATTTAGTCAATTGTTTTTGTAAGTGTCGGTTCTAAGAATTCTTTAATACTCTACCTTTAAACATGCATCAAGTTTGTTTGATGACTGTGTCAATCTCTCTGCCTACAATCACCGCAATATTTAAACTTGTGTCGTGCATCACAGAGAAATATTTGAAAGTGTTGCAGAAGGCATTACCATTCTACCTTTTTCTGAAGTTGATTTTTCTCTTTCTGTATTTTTTTCTCAAGTAAAGCAGCTGCTCGAGCCTCTTTCTGTTTTTGCTTTTCTTCAAGTTTTTTCTGTCGTTCTTTCTCCTTTGCTGCTTTCTTCAACTAAAATGAAACAAAGCACTAACTTCTGATGTTGCAAACTACCATTTGTTTCTTTCGCAAGCTTGCTGAAATCCATAACTCGATCTGCATGGCTACGATGCTTACCAATGCTTCTTCTTTCCGTTTCTCCACTTCTTCTTTTGTTCGTTTTTTCTTTCTAACAGGTTCATCCAAACAATCATTTCCAATTTTTACATCACAAGTACTTTGGAGTTCCTCGACACTGGGAAGCCCACTAGAATATTTCGATGTAAAATTCTTATCATTCACACCACTTTTTGATGTGGAAACTCCTGAGCTAGATATCTTTGCCATTTTGAGTAATCCGGTTTCAACTAAATTGTGACTTATTGAATCATAATTGTTAGAATATTTTTTTCCAACTGTTTGTGCTGAAGTACTAGTAGTTAGTTCAGAACATTTTACTTTTTCTGATTTTCCCAAAGTGTTACCGCCTAGGTCATAATCAAAAGCTGGTTTCAACAATTCTGAATCAGACTCAGGGCTAGATGCTATCGACTGCATTGCACCAGCGTCTTTCTTTGAATTCGTAGCTTCTAAATCGACGACAGCCAAATTTAACTTCTCCAAAGTTTGCCTACGTGCATCCGAACGAGTCGTGAGCTCCTGTTGGGAATCTGAATCCAAAAGCTCTAAGCAAGTGCTCCTGTCATTGGTTAGCTTTGCAGTATTCGCAATCTCTGTTTTGGTATCAAAAGATGTGTTTTTTGACTCTGCTTTGCGGCCAATAATAATGTTGGTTTCACTATCCTCGCTTCTTTCTTTTATGTTTGTGAACGCCGAACTGTGTGGCATCACTGCAATTTCGTCATCTAATTCTATTCTAACTGGGCTTGCTTGCTTGGAAGAGCAGGACACTTTGGGACCAAGCTATAGAATAAAGTCAATATTAGCACAATAGATGAATAAACCATGAAGTAAAAAGCGTATTTCATCACTGACTCCATTGTTAGTTGTTACTGAGTCGTACTGATGAGGAAAAGTTTTGTCAAAGAATATTGGTGAGTGGTGACGAGTAAACAAATATGACTGTTTATATTTTGACGTGTTTTTATGGCATTAAACGAAATAAACAGTTGAAATTTACTGCATCCAGACTTGATATTATGCCAGTGTCACTCAAATCTCACAATCGTTTACAATGTTCATCATACCATTCCATCCAATGCTCTATTTAACGTCCATTCCACATTGCCTGTCACCTTCAAATCTTTTTCAACTTCGTCCCGACCTACCTCAGGACACAAAGATAAAACTCGTTCAACCATATCATCCATATTGTGAAAATTTTATGGTAAATTTTAGTAAAATTATTGAAAATATTTCGTACTGTGTGCAAGATGAACCGCCATCTTGAATCACGCAATTAAAAAATTTAAATCCCGCGCCGTCACGCATCTAGCGTGGACGAACTTGATTGGCTGTCGCAAAAGGTTTGGAGAAATTTTCCATTTTAACCAGGATTTTAACCAATCACAAACGTTGTCTTCTATTATAAAAACAATCTACGAAGTCCAAATTCCTCTCTAAAATCTACAAGGTGTCCCCAAAAGGCTAATATTTTAAATTTCAAACCCTTTCCAAAAATAAACTTAGTGCATCCCTGGATTCGCCATTGTTCTAAATTAGAAACCTCGTTCTAATTCGTTATTTTAACAAATTATGCAGTACTTGCAGGTGATGGTAACTTGGCAACGTCATCAGTCAACGGTTCCAGTTTGATTCCATGATAATGAGTCATTGCGTTAGTTTTGCCCTCTCCGGGTTGCTCATCTGAACCTTTTGATGCCCCTGTGCGATCAGTCTTACCCGCCCGAGATCCCTTCCCATCCTCAGGCAAACTTGTTCCCACGCTCTTGTCATACGACCGTGTTTCATTTCTTGAGCAATGTTTGAGTTCATCTGGTCTAGCTTCAGGTTTTTCTGACAGTAGTGTTTCATTACTATTTTTGTGTTTCAACTTCTCTTCTAATTTTGCCGCTTTTCTCAAAGTTTCTGTAACTTTTTCATCAACATTTTCATCCAGTTTTGGTGATTGTTCATTTTGAATATGTTTCTTGCCATCTCTATTCTCTTTTTCTTTGAAAAACTTTTCTCCTTCTTCTTTTTTCTTGTTTTCTTTCGTTTCTAAGCATTCTTCAAAATCATTTCTTTTACGATCGTCAGTATTCTGTGTTTTGTTTTCTTTCAAGTCTGTCTCATATTCAAGCTTCTTACGGCCATTTTCCCCTGTCTCCTCTCTCAGTACTTCATTTTCTTGCGATAATTCCCCGCTCTCATTCTCTTGCAAACTCTTCGAGTGTATGTCCTGTTGACTAATTAGCTTGCCCTCATCTTTACTCTCTGTATTTCTCATTTCAATTGGATCAAATTCCTTTTTTCTAGGAAGTTTGTTATCTGTATGACCAAAACTCTGTTCAACCGCATCTTTTTCCCTTGGTCCCTCTAGCTCATCCGAATTTACTACGACATGTGTCGAGTTCTTCCGAAGTGGTTCCGAGGGCTTTACGGACGGCTCCGAAGGTTTGACAAAAGGTACCAAAGAAGACGTCGAAGATTTCCGAACTGGTCCCGAAACGTGTGCGGGTGACTGAGGCTTCATGAGCTCGTCCGAACGCTTCGTCGAAAGAGGCTTCGCCACTTTTAGGTATGGTTCCGAAGTCTTGACGGGTAATTCCAATGACTTTATGGGTAATTTCAAAGATGAGTTGAGCGGACCAGAAGAATTCACAGGGGATTCCGAGGATTCGCAATCGAGAATTTCCAAAACTGGTTTAACGGAGTGTCTACTTTCCTTTGGATGTTTACATTTCTCAGAAGTTTGGTGTCCGTTATTAAGAGACGGTTTTCTTTGCCTTAAGTCGATAGATGTGTCTTTTTCCTGGAGATAGCAATCAGATTCAGAGTCCGAACTCAAATTCTTGTTTTGAATTCTATTCTGACTTTGTCCTCGGCATTTGACTTTCGAAACACCGCTTTTCTTCGATCTCAAGGATTGCTGGGATCTTGTGAGCAGCCTAGGGGAACTCTTGGATCTTCTAGTGGTATCTGGAGTTCTTTTTTTCAAGATTATCCTAGGTGTTCCTGGAGAACAGCTCTTGGAAGAATCAGCTTCTTCGACTTTGGCTTCCTCCAGATGTTTCATCATGACGGCAACGACAACATTTAGTAAGACAAACTGTGTGATAAGAACAAACGAAGCGAAGTAGACTGGAGCGATGCTCTGAATGATTTCGCAGCCATCAACCTCGCCTGTTTGACACCGTTTCGAGTCCATAGTATCCTGTTAATCAAAATAATATATTTGGTACAGCGTTGATATATAAAGCAAAAAAAAAAACATTAAAAGTTTTGCGAAAAATAAACTGGCAATGTGTTTGAGCAAAACCTGTAGTTACCTTCAAAATTCCGTTCCAATTATCCCCGGTTGAAACACGAAACAAAGTTAGGACAGAGTACCCAAAGTTTCTGAAATGAGCATGAGTGTCGAGGCCTTCGCACTCCACTTTCTCGCACGCTGTGTAGATAAACAAAACGCATTATAAGACTGTTTTAGACTTTTTGATAATCTACTTACTTTTGTGATCAATCTACTAACTGATTTTGCCAAAAAGCTCCATTCCTAGTGCTCCAAATATGAAGAAAAGAAGGAGAAATAGCAAACCCAGATTCGCAACCTACAGTGATAATAAACAAGAAAAACATGTTTGTCAAAATAAGTGAGCTCGTCAACAAACTTGCTCAGAAAAAGTCTGCACACATGTGCAGCACTTCATAATGTTCTCTATCTTTACTTACTTGGGGAAGAGCCTTTCCAACCGTATCAAGCAAAGATCGAATTCCTTCAGCAGTTTTCAAGAGCTTAAGAACTATAGAAGAACAATTTGAAAAATAATCACTTTGCAACCATATGGCAACCAAGTTTAATACTTGGTCCTTCGAGCCAGTCATTTGGCCCTTCAAGCCTGTTACATGGTCCTTCGAGCCGGTAACTTAAAGCGTCAAAGTTACGACCATATTATGGCAACGAAGGTTCATTATATTTACCTCTAGTAATTCTGAGAACTCTCATGACGCGAATGATTGTTGGATTCATCGGAAAATTTGACGTTGCAAGTTCATCTAAGATAATTCCGCCAATAGAGAGAACGACTATGGTCATATCGAGACAATTCCATCTGCAAAAGTACCAGGTTGTCAATATTTTACGATATAGGGAGAAATTTCAGGAAGAGAGAGGAAGAGATGGTAAAAGTAGTTGGGTATTATTCTGCGAGGGGATCTGAGTCCCCAAAAGTAAACTTCATGTAGAACAAATGGCACCTGTTTCCAAAATAGTGTTTACAACCAAGTGCAACAATTTTCAACACTGCTTCGATAATAAACATGATTGTGAAGACATAATTGGCGTATTTGAGGAACAGCGTTAGATCCTTGAAGATGAATAAAAAATTATGTTTACACACTGCGTGATAAAATGCGTTAGAGTTCGGTGTTACGTGACGTCAGACCTGCGGCTGATTATAGTGTTCCATGGCCATACACAATATATTAACACCAATGACAACAGCAATTGCCAAATCAAAATATTCGTGAGTAACAAAGAAAAAAACTTGCTGCCTCCAACATGAGAACGATTCATAATCGATGTCTGAAACTGATCACAAAAATTAAAACATCGTAAGTGTTGGATTAAACCTTATCTCCAATGACTATGGCTTCACTGTGCACAAGTTTACATAATAAACATGAAGAAAGAGATTGGACAAAGATTTTGGTGTAGTCTCCAAACCCTATTTTCAATCACTATGTCCTCACCTGAGTCACTTCTTGACCTTTCTGGTAACTCAGTGTCTCCACTCGTCTTCTTAGCATTGTGTTCCTTCAACAATTCATTTCGACATTTATGAAAATTCTCTACAACGATACCCACCAACATGTTAAGTACGACGAAGCCAGCAAGCAGAAGAAAGGCGACAAAATACAAGACGTTCCATTTAGAGTAATCTCGCTTAGGCTGTTGGTCAACACCGACAGCATCAATGCCAGAGTACATTATTGACACCCAGCCATCTCTCGTCGCGAAAACGAATAGTGTCAACAATGCCTGGAATTATATAAATATCATAAGAACGAACTTGTTCCAAATTGCTCGCTTCGGAAGCCCAACAAGAGCTTTCTCTTTTCGATCCACTGATACTCGAGGAAGAAACCTAAATTGAACTATATTCATACTGGATATAGTTCCACTATACTTCTAAAATGCCCTTCCTTGAGAACCAAAACGAGACACATCTTTTCGATCCAGTGTTACTACAGGAGGACACCTAAATAAACTAACTATACTTGCACTGGATAGTTCTATCAGTTCTAAACTGTTCTTCTTGGAAGGAAAACTTTCAAAACATTTTTTCTTACTCGTGCCAAGTGATCAAAGTTGTATTCGTTGTTCCACCAATTTCCATTATGCAACAAACATTGAGATTTGTTGTTGATTTCGATGTTCGATGGCGCATTATGACAAGAGTAAAATTTTCCTTTGAAAAGCTGAAAAGTTTACAAGATAAGAGAGCGAACGAGCGAGCAAGTGAACCAGAAGCAACCAAAAAAGACCAACCAACAACTCACCTGAACGCCAAGGATGCCGAAAATGGTGAAGAAAGTGGCAGCAATTAGCACAACATTCCCGATGGGTTTCAAAGAGCTGAGCAAAGTTTCTACGACTAACTTTAGTTCAGGAGCTCGATTGATAACACTAAATACAAAGTAATGTTTATAAACGTTTTGCAGACTTCTTTCTAAGGTGTATTGGAAGATGGTCAACTTGCACTTACAATGAGAAAATGATGATAATTTATTGTTAAGAGTTTTGATTTTAAAACATTGTTAATATGATTTAGTTTTACCGTAAAGGTCTCAGAGTGCGAAAAGCGCGGAACACACGTAAAACACCCAGAATGCCACTGTGTGTATCCGTTGCCAAGGAAACGACGAGATCCACCAATGAGAAGAGAACTAGAATCCCGTCAATTATATTCCACCCTGATCTCAAGTAAGTGTCTGGACCAATGACGAGACCCAATGATACGATCTGAAATATGGGCCAAGTCAATACTCTTTTTAAATATCAGCGAATTTTAAAACAGGATGATTTTTATTTAAAGCACTTTTCGCACCTTGATTGACATTTCTATGGTAAATATTGCAGTGAAGATATATTGCATAATGTGAATAAAATGCCATTTCTAAATGGAATAAAATATTGTAAACATGCTAATCAGCAAGAAGAGATTTACCAAATCTCAACAACAAGTTGTTACTTTGCTATTTCGGTCCAAGTCAGGTTCTTCAAGAGCCATAACAATGCAATTGAACAATATAAACAGCAAGACAACGCGATCGAACCACGCATGAGAATGAAGTTTTACCATCAGTCGACGAAACCTGATAGAAGTATGAAAAGAAAATTAACACAACGATGTACTTCAAAGTGAATTACTAGCTGCGGCTAATGTTGGTAATACTGCCATGATGGTAGCTTATTGCCAAGTTAGATCGTTACAGTACTTTGTATTCTCATTAAACTTGCCTGTTTTGAGGTGAAAACACGTATAAGGACCAAAGTTCATGTTTCTTAAAACAGGAAGGTCGTTTAATGTCAGTCTCCGAGTTTTCTTGACTTGCCAGTCTTGCATGCGAAGGTACAAGAGACATATCCTAAGAACACAATGGACCATTAACCTTATAGGCAAAATTTCAAAAATTTTTGAACTAGGAAACTATTTTACCACAGCCTGAAAGAGCTTCCCGAAT
>JAODVM010292191.1:0-2500 GCA_025400095.1 Phenganax marumi
GTCTGTATGGGTGTTGCAACACATGGAGTGATGTGGACCTGTGGATGTTGAGCACGTATACAGGTTGGATACATTGATAACCCGATGTCCACATCCGTGACTTTCTTCTTCCCCACCGGTCCCGTGCGGGCATTCCCGGTCGAAGCAATGCAAACAGCAATATATGCAGCCGTATTTAATTTGCTTCCGCAAAACACCGGATGCCTGGGTCTCAGTTGCAGGTGCGAGACCAACCAGCAAATCCAGCTCCTTCAGGAATAGAATGACCACCTCAAGCAAAAATCACATGCCTTCGACATCCATCAACCAAATCTTTGACAGTCCAACACTTACATCGCCTCTATTGGAATTTCTTTGGCTGTGAATAGAGGCTTCAGTGCTGGCCACAGCTTACAGCGGCATGAGAACGGTTGGCATGTAATGGTGTATTCGCATGGAGGGAGAATCACATTCGCAAACTTTTTCTCCAAGTATTAGTGGTTGCTATTCACTCAGTTTGATGTTGTAGCGAAACAGCAAAATCAATGGAAATCCGGCGACAAAACCATTCCATAATATCTGACTCGCAGAATGCAAGTAAGTTAGCATTTTTTTCTTGTTGATTGATTCCGGTTCTGCGAATATGTAGCCTATTGCAGCGTAGCTTACGGAAAAAGAATTTGAAATGGCCCACAGATTAGCCCTTGATAAATAAAGTTTATCAACTTACATGCGAAATGATGAAATTTAGTCTTGTACATCCTTCCCCTACCCATCCCCACATTTCCATTGCCTTGTAATCAAACAAGACAAATTACAACAGCTTGGGGTAGGGTAAAGTGAAAATTGTAACAACCGAAAGTCTTCCGACTTTAGCCGACAATAAAACGAACATCACTCGTGAATCTGCTGCGAATTCCCATGGAGCCAAGTTTGAATCACCTATTGTTTTGCATTTTGCCAACCTAACAATAGGGCAAAGTTTGATATAGTAGTAGTAGTAGTAGTTTTCAACAACCGCTGACCAAATAGTGCAAAAACCATTCACCTGTTGTGCAGTTTGAATCACGGAAATCACTTTTTTACAAACCCACTGTGCGCTCGGACGATCGAAGAGCAAACGTCTTCATGAATAAAAGACGTACTCGTTGCACTAAATGTCTTCACACGTGGTTTATACACCTTAAAACGTATAGCTTTGACTCGGGACATTTTGTAGAATACGCAAAGCCTTTTGTACAGTCGATAGAACGGTTCCTGAATTATTTCGGAAAGTTGACACCAACTCGTCTCACGTTGAATTCTCGAGTTTGTTTACATCTGAGTGAGTGACACATTTGCACATTCTGCGCCATAGCAAAAGTCGTTCCTGCGCTAGGCGTATCCACGACTAAAACCGGACAGAAATTTGGGCTTTTCGAAAGTCGATTTCTCTAATTACAGACATAAACGGTACGTATATGTTACTGAAATTGAAAAGTACAAAATAGTTACTGATCATCAGCAGGAATCCCAAACTGTGTGGAATTCCACAACAGGTTTCGGCTCCATTAGATCCTACTTGTATCAATGCAAAACAATTGTCGACGAGCCACCAACTGTGTGAGCACAGTAACTGAACAACAAAAGTAAATGATGCATGTAAGCAGTCCGTGTATGTAACTATAAATATGTCATCATTGACTGAAAAAAGTCCTCTGGGCAATACTGACGAAAACAATAACTATTGACTTGAAGAACTTTTAATTTGTCTGAAGAAAGATCGCAGGTACTCAGTTGTAGAGGAAACACTACATATCACCTAAAGTTAGAGTTGAACACTTTAAAAGATGTTGTATAAACAGGTGCCTACTTTAAACTTTTTGTAACAGTTCTCAGTTATATTTTTATTATTGTATTGCTTATTCTGTAAACTTTTCACGCTCTGCTGAGAGTGCTCATTATTAATAAAAGATTATTGATATTGATTAATGTTATTATCATGTGGCAGTGTGTACTTAAGTATGCCTAGGCATAATTACGTTAAGTCGGGCAGGCTAGCTGTGACCGACAAAACAAAACCTATAAATATATATATTTACAAATCTAAAACTATAAATCTAATTTGCTTACATTCATTAAAAAATCAGTGTCCATAACTGTTCGCTTTTGTCCATCAAAAAAATAAAATAGTATAAAATTCTTAAAGTATTAAAAGATATTAAAAATGTTTATATTTAAACAATTAACTAATAAGACTTTTATAACAGTATTATAGAACTTGATTAATTTTTTATATTTTTATAAGGAATTGTTTGTTGAAATGAACTATTACGAGAGTACTTCAAACGATCTGGTAATGTTCAGTGTACTTGATATTACTGCCTTTTGCATGTTAAAGACGGTCTTGTCAGCTTTTGTCTTGCCAAGAAGTAGTGCAACATTCTCTCTCGTTTCTGACGAATTTCCTCCTAAAACGTCTACAATAATGTTATATTGCTTGATGGTGTAGCCCTTGTGCTTTTGTTTGAGTTCCCATCTT
>JAODVM010292191.1:7500-12029 GCA_025400095.1 Phenganax marumi
GATAAAATCCCTCCCGGTTTTTCCATACGGAACTAAGAAAGTGTTTTTCCGCCAGGCGGTGATCTCATTGTATGCCTTTGTGATTGTAGATGAGCTTACTATTATCGTTTTTCCAAAGGTGTTTTTGCCCCAAACAATTTCGTTTGGTGAGTTCACAACTTCAAAGTCTGGTAAACAGCCCGGCACCTCGGTGAATGGCATCTCATCAATTGTCTCCTCGGGCTCTTCATTAGTCCGCTCCTCAGGGATTTCTACTGCAGCTAGATGCAAATTTGCAGTAAAAACTGGTTGGGAATTAGCATTTTGATTGCCTTGCTCGCCACTGTTTTGATTTCTTTCTTCTTCAAAAATTGCAGATTGCTCTATCGACTGGAAGCTCACATCGTTGTTTGATAACTGACTTGACTCGCCTTGACTTGCTTTCACCGAACATTCTAGCTTTTTTTTTCTAGCAGCCTGATCCCGCAGGTTTTGTGCTTTAGTAGTTCTATATACCACTACAGCCCAAAATTTGTCTTCTGATTGGTTGAAATTTATAATGAGTTAAATTTACATATTTTTCTAAATAAGGTAAAATTATGAAAAATAAGGGTAAAAAATACTTTTTTAACCTAAAACGAGGGTGTGATTGGTTATTTTGTAGATAAATTTGATGTGAACGAGTGTTTAGATTCATTTTATTATATGTTTTGTGTAAAAATAATGGCTGAGGGAGAAGAAGCGTCGCTGTCGTCACTTTGTGAAGAAATGAGACTTATTTCTTGTCACTTCGCTTTGGAAGAAGATAAGGATTTTGATGATGATGGAGATTACATTTATGCGTATGGAGCTCTAAAAGAAGCTCTAGTCGAACAGCTGTGCATTGATCCTGATTATATACCTGACAAATATGAAGAAGCTATGGATTATTGCTGCCAAAATTGGTCGTATGAGAGACCTTGGGTTGAAGAGCGTCGCTACACAACAAACATAGAGAACGAAAAAGATGTGAAAAAGAAAAGATTGCTTCGGTTTGGAAGCAAATTGAGAGAGGCTGTTAATCGCTTTAAAACGCTTCCTTTCTGTTCTGAAGATAAGGAGCTAGTAGGCGCAATCGAAGCTTACAACTGTCTAGATGAAGTTTTACGTAAAAGGCGCAGTATCTATACTCAGCATCCCGAAATACCGACAGCTTACTTTGAAGCTTACAAAGCCTGCACAAAGTGTGGTTACACTTTTGAAAGTTATGATTCTGAATATAGTTCTGATTGAATTGCTTGGTTAACAGAGCATAACTCTTAGCTTATTGGTCAACATGTTTGTTAAATTAAATTGTTGTTAGAGCGCGTGATTAGTTTAAGTTTGGAGAAGATGACGAGTGTTGCTGAATTACAAGCTACTACTATTTTTTCAACCGTCAAGGAATTACAATTGCAAAATAGATATTTTTTGATTACAAGAGACTTGCCTATTACGGAGGAAATTAAAGAAGAATGTTATCAACGAGCCTTCACTATGGTTTACTTCAAAAATGTAATGGAATCTCTGTGCTCTGAAGATGATGTAGAGAAGAAGAAGAAGTGTTATCAAGCAATAAGGGACTGTTTTCGCAATATATACAGCGGAGGTTTTGATGTCAGTTTGCGTCAAGAAGCATTTAACGTGCTGAATTACGTTGGAAATTCAGTTGAAAAAACACAGAGAGAGAAGTTGCAAGTTTATGAGAAAGTAATACAACTGCTGAACGAATTAGGCTACAAGCACAAACTTGTTCTTACCGTGTTACGTTTTTGATTCTCAAATGAACAACGAATTTCTTTTCCACCTTTTTTATTCATCGTATTTGAAATAAAAAAGACAAACGATTGTTCAATGTTTCATAGCTGTTCTATGCTGGGGATTAAATGTTCAGTCTTCTATTTCCATAGGTGTTGTTGAGACATCTCCGTAACCATATGGATAACTTTTAAATGTTCTAGCATCTAATACTCTTTTTGAAAATACTAAGCCATAGCTTTTTGTTGCCGGTTCGCTTATAATTGTGTAAGTTTTGTTTTTTCTCGTAATTTTGATAGCTTGATTTATTGGTAATCTACGAGATAGATTTTGAGGTCTTTCCACCTCGTCTTTGATGTTTTGTTTAAGGACTTCGTAGTTTAGTTGCTGGTGACCTTCGTAGTTTAGAGAAAAACCACGTACTTTACACTCTGTTTTACCTTGAGCTGTCAGATACCCATAATTTTTGGGACCCGCAGAGCAAAATTCAACGATGTAGTCTCCACTTTCTAGTTCATCTTTGAAGTCTCCTAAATAATCACCCAATTCAGGTTTTTCTTCAGTACGTTTCGATGTAAATAGTACTGAATCGGTGTCAAAGTATAGAACGCGTTGTTGTAAGAATTTTAAGGCTTCGTAAAGTTTTAGCCTTGCCCAGCAAGTTGTAAAAGAGGCAACGAATATGTTTAGATTGACACCTATTTTTTCTTCTTCTCTTTTAGTTTTGTATTGTACTTCTAGCATATCTTCTCCGAGGAGGTAGGCATCTCGGATGTCGTTGTGATCGCTGAGTAAGAAAGTGTGAAGTTCTGTAGGTTCGCTAAATTGTTTTGTTTGTGTCTTGTTAAGGCGCTGCCCGAATTTTCCCCACATCGAATTCAGCATCAACTTAGCAACAGTGCGTAGGCCGGGATTTTTTACAATTTTCTCAGCGTCTAGAATGATTCCTTCTTTGTCATAGAAATCAGTTAGGTATTTTTGCTTTTGTGCAGCGGTTGTGCAATTTGGAGGCCAACCGCTAGCTTCTACTTTTATTTTCAGCCAGGTATTTACGTAAGCAGCAAATAAATGAGGTTGGCGATCTTGAAAGTGCCACACTTCGTGTATTTTGACGACTTTGTAACCTTGTTGAATAGCTTCATTTAATTCTGGCGTACACCACGTACCGGTGAGGCACCTTTCAGCGTCGGTGTGATCGCACAGCCACGTTTTGTCGTGAAGAGGCAAGTCAATCTGTTCTTCAACGCACTTTCGACACAGAGGAAAGGTTAATTTCTCTGCATATCTAAAAGGAAGAACAGGGTGATATAATTTGTAAGGCGGTAAAATTGTTACTTTTGCTAAGCCGAAGTACTGAGATAAATCAGCCCCCTCATGTGGTTCGTATATGAAGGTTGGGTGACCTATAGGGTAGACTGCATTTTTGTTTACCCACGGATATAGACTTGTGAAGTCGTAGTAATCGATCACTTCGTCGTCTTCTATTTTTTTGTAGAGTTGTACAGCATTAGTTCGTCCTCCAAAGAAGGCATCGCGAGGATTTAGAGGCTCTGAAAGGACAAGTTCGGTTACAATTTTCTTGACTTCAGGATCATTTGCTTTCAAAGTGGCCCACTCGCACTCCCACATTTCGACTACGCGATAGCCTTTACTTCGCAGAAGGGCCATCTTCTTCAAAGTTGCTTGATATGCGTCTTCAGGAGTGCGCATTTGAAGAGTAATAGACGATTCACCTCGATTAGGATAGTGTATCTTGCAACCGTGCCACAAACAGCCGTGAAATTCGTAAGCAGTTTTAGTAGGTAGGTGATAACCATCGACTGTGTACCGCGTATTAGGAATGCGGTGTTCGCCGCAGTTTCGAGCGTGGAAGAGATTTATTCCACGAGAACGTTCAATGTATAGCAGCCACTCCAGACTTACGTGAGAGTGATTTGGATGTTTACGCCAACCACTTTGAGGTTCAGAGGCAATCGTGTTAGGCTGTAGTCGATTCTTTCTCAAATCCCAACTGCAAGCTGAAGCGATAGTTATTTTTGAAAAAGGACTGAATCCTGTTTCAGATTCGAAAGCTTTCTTGAAGGTAATACAACCTTCTTTCAGTAATTTCACATCTGATTTGCAATACTCTATTAGTTCTAATTTCATATTGAAGGTGACGTTTTTCGATATTTGATCATCGTACCACAGATCAAAGTCTCTCTTTCCGCTAATAGACATTGTTTCCGGACTGTAAGTTTCTCGAGGAGGAAGAGGTCCGACATAATTCGCCTTTTCTTCAGTATTGAATAAGTGTGGAAAATATCCTTTTTTTAATTCGGTTAAACCGAAAGTTTTTGGAAAGGAGGCAAGACTCATTGCAAAGAAAGATAAGGAATCGATAAATTTAATTCCGTAAACTTCTAGCATCAAAATTTTGCCTCCACTTCTAATTTGTTTTACAGTACGGTGTTGCCTTATGTATTCTTGCATGATGAAGTAACCGTCGTAGCCTTGGAAGTTGTGAGCTAATACAGTTAAAGACACATCGTCAGAGACCCATTGATCTAGCCACATTGTAAATTTGTAAACGCAATCAGTTCCTTCAAATATGCAGTCCGGTTCTTCTTCCAATTCAGTTTGAGCTATTAAAAGATTAGGTATATGTGTACCAGTTTCTTGGCGACTTTCAATATCAAAAAATACTAATATTGTACTTTTTTCTCCTTCTTCTTCTCCTTCTTCTTCTTCTTCTTCTTCTTCTTCTTCTCGTTGTTGCTGTTCTTCTTCTTCTT
>JAODVM010292302.1:0-12027 GCA_025400095.1 Phenganax marumi
TCTTTAGGGTTCTTGAAAAATCTTTCATAAAGATCTTTAGTTTCTTGTTCAATCTTGTCCACAAACACTTTTTGAACTGGTTTTGGATTGTCAGGGTCACGTGTGTACTCTACTAATTTAGGAGGAAGAATGGAAGCATCAAAACATTTTACTAAATAACTGAAACCGCTGGGAATGTGTTGTTGATATTGTCTAGTACTTTTACCCAATTCTTTGTCTATAGGTTTTGTAATACATTCAAAATCTGCATAAATAACAAATGGAACTATTGTTCTTCTATTATGGTTTTTGAAATTTGTAAAAGTGTTAGGTTTTGGATAAACTGCTTTTGTAGGCTCGTGTGTTTTACAGTAGACTTTATGCTCATTTAGTTTATCTTCTTTTAAGAAATGTTTACAACAAAAGTCACAAACATAGCGTTTTACCTTATTCTTAGTTATTGAAGAGCTAGTTAACCTACTAAGACTGTTTATGACTACATAATGTTTATCCTCTAAAAGTAAGAGTCTAATGTCAGGATCATCATGTATAATATTACGCATGGGGAATACCCGATCCGCTTAGCTGTATCCGAATAAATTTATTTTTAAGTTATTTCTTTTCTCAAATTTCACAATGTTTTCAACAGGCGTTGGAAATCTAACACCTGTCCAGTCAAAGTCTTTTGATTTTTGAATCAACTCGTCTGTAATTCTCTCACAGTGGATGTCTCCTGCTTTTGTAGACGTTGCTATAGTAACAGCCTAGTTGAAACATTGTTGATCATCATTAAAATCTTTTTATGGATCAATAAGTGCTTTTTTGTTTGACAGGTATTTTGGGAGGCTTACATAAGATCCACCAGCGAGGGGATCATATTTCACCACGTGAATTAGGAGATGGTGTATATTATTAAGCTCCCAACCAGAACCTTTTTTACGCTCTACTACAAACTCATCTAAAATTTTCTCCACCAAATTATCATAAGTTTCATCTACGTCTAATCCAGGTAATAATTTATGATAACCTGAGCTAAAATAGCCAATTTCTTCATCTGCAATTTGATCAGTTGTAGGATCTCTTTTTACCATCTTGCAAACTAAGACAAGCTCCATTTTATGATTTAAATGTGAATGTATAAGTTTTTTTACATGAGGATCAGTATAAAGTCTTAGCCAATCTTCTGGATCGTGGGTATCTTCCCTACATCTTATCATGAAAGTTTTTAATCTGCCTTTCATAGCTGTTTCAAGCTGTTCAACAGGATCTTCTTCTTCTTTTCTATAAAGTCCCATGACTTTACTTCTAAACTGAGTATTAGCATTAGACACTTTTGTTTTAATAGGTTTTGGAACAAACTCAACCAACCAATCACGCCAATCTTTTTAATTTTTGTTTTATAACCTGTTTCTTTTTTCTTGGCGGAGGTGTAGGTTTAGGAGGTATATACTTTGTTGGTATCAAGGGTTTAACACCAATGTCTTTTATACGTTTATCTAATAAGTCAGTTATCCATGTTCTTGGTATGGGAATAGTTTTTGTTCTTGATTCTAAAACTAGACTTAGATTGTTTCGTTTGTCTTTAAGCTGATTTATTTCATCTTGTAAGTCAAGTATTCTTTTCTTTGAAAGTTTAGAACCTTTCGACAGTAATCTCTCTTGTTTTTGTATTTCTTCATTAATTATTTTAATTCTTTGATTTACAAGTATTTGTTTTGGTTTTAACTTTGGTTTTGACGTTGGTAAGAAGTTGCTTATTTGCTTTTGAACATTCTCCATTGTTGACTTTTTCATAATCTCACGTTGTTGGCTAGGTTTCTTATAACTAAGTTCGGTTGAAGACTTCTTTGTGTTAAAAATAGCTTCTCGTCTTTTTTTTAACTAAATTCTTTCCATCAAGCATGGAATTTTTCTTAATATCTTTCCAAATATTAGCCCTTTGTCGTAGTTGTTTTGTCTCTTCTTTGAATTCCTTAAGCTCTTTTGTTCTAGAAATTCTCTTCTCAGATCCACGTTTTAATGAATAAACTTCTTTTGACATTCTTCTGTATACTTCATCATGAGCTTTTGCTTCTTGACGTAAATCATTTTCTGTAAAGTTTGAAGTATTAATTAAAATATTTTCTGCTTCAATTTTTGTATTAATTACTTTCTTAGCCTCGTCAAGATCTTGTTGTAATTTTTTCTTCTTTTCAGCTGCTCTTCTTCGATCGCCAAACTCAACGCGTTTTTGTTTTGCTTTTTGCTGATGTTGCTGTTTTCGTTTTTGTATAATCTCACCAACTGATAAACTTATTGGATCTTGTTTTGGTGTAATTTCGAACTTAGGTTTTAATTGGTTAATATACTTTTCCTTAAGTGCTTCTCGTGGTTTTATTGATTTAAAATCTTGAATTTTATCAATTGCTTTAAGGTTTCCAAAAGTCTCCATATTTTTCAAGTCCTCAGGTGTATATACATTTCCTTCATGTCTTATAAACCCCCTGTGTTTTTAAAGTTCTCTATATCTTTTGATTTTATTTCTCTTTCACTGTTTTACTCTTTTATTGGAATTCTCTGTTTCTCCTTCATTCTAGTTAATATTTCTTGGTTTTCTGGTTGTGGTTTCTTACTATGAGCATACGTTTTTTCTCTTCAAGTCTATTTTCATACTTTCTTCCTTCATCAATAAGTTCTTGAATATCTGCAGGTAAATAATAATTACTATTTGTATTTTCCGTTTTGTTGCTATCAGGTTTCAATTTTGAAACCTGTGTGCCAGATAATAAATTATATTTTTGATTTGAGTTTTTCATTTCTCTCTTACTTATAGTTCTAGCGTTTTTTTTCAAAAAGTTTCAATTTTGAAATCTGTGCATTCATCTTATTTTCCATGTTTTGTTTCTTACTTATATATGCTTAATTATTTTGTGCAGTCATGCTGAACGATATGCAAATTAGGGGGATTCCCTAGGCGTGCCTAGACACGTCCGAGCGTGTTTAAACTTGTCTTTGTAATAGTAATTTATACTCTTTTGAAATTTGAAGTTTCAAATTTTACTGAGTAGAAAAAATGCTAACTCAGCACTGAATATGCAAACTCGTCCCAAAACGATATGTAAATTAAGGGACATGTTTAGACGTGCTTGAAGCGCTTTGTAATAGTAGCTTCTAGTAATCTACGCACAGATTTCAAAATTGAAACTTTTTGAAAGATTGGTCTAAGAAAGGGGGCAAGGCTCAACATGCAAATTTGTCACAGAACCCTTAATTTCACCCTACTCAGACTTGGAGAAGCTATTCGATACCTCAAAAAATGTAGTAGACAATTCTTACATAAAGAAGGGTTTAAACAAGAAAGTCCCAGGTGTGTTTAAAGATGAATGTGGTGGTACACAAATTATAGAGTTTATATGACTACGAGCAAAATTATACACGTACGCGAAACAAGACTCTAAAAAAGTAAACAAGTGCAAAAGTCTTAAGAAGTCTGTCATCAAAAAGACTCTAAGGTTGGAACATTATAGAAAATGTCTATACACTGGTCTCCCAGCAACAAGAAGAATGAATGTCATAAGAAACAGAAAGCACAAACTATTCACAGAGACTGTCAATAAGATAGCGTTGAGTGCAAACGACGACAAGCAACACATTCTAGAAGACAAAATAAACACAATGAATTTCGGACATTACAAAATGAGCGAAGCGAACAAATCAAACAAGACTGAGCGAAGCAAATAAGACCATTCTAATAAGAGAAAAAAAGATGTTTAAGTCTTTGAGTTAAACAACTTTATTAAATTTAGTACTTCTCGTCACTATATCCAAAATCAACTTCTTGATATCTCACTAAATTCAAACCACACCCATCACATTTACAATCCTCACATACGTATCCCTCATCACTTTTATATCTGCACGCACACTCATACCCACACTCACACTCTTCATCACTTTCATAACGTGATCTAAATTTTCTTATACGAGACAACATAAACTTATACCACCCAAAATGATCAATATATAGAAGTTCATTTTTATAATATGCTGTCATAATACTTTTTGGGTTGATTCTAAAATGTTTAGCTGCTTGGTTGATGCTTGGAAATTTTTCCCCCCATTTAGATTCTATATGTATAGCTTTAACAGGTACTGCTTTTAGCCATCACATTTATTATATATATAAAAAAAAATTTATACTATAATAAAAGAACAACATGCCTGTAACAAACAACGAACAAACAGAAAAGAGAGAATATATCAATCAAATTTATAGTGCTGGAGTACCAACGCTGTCGGCCGTTTGTGCATCGATGTTAAGTCAGAAAGCCTTTGGAGAATCTCTTGAAACGCCACAATCAATGCAAGGAACCTTAAAACTCACTGGAGCTGTGATGTTGGGATCCATCCTGGTGAAGTACCTCAAGGACAAGAAGATCATCCCAGAAAAAATCAACAAATAAATGGTTTAAATAAATGACTTCCATGGTAGTAGGAGGACTTTTCAATGCATTTGCCTTTGCAGGTGCAGGATTCATATTTAGTAGATTAAACCATAATGGATACGAAAAAGAAATGAAACGTCACAACTTGGCTATGGAGAAACTAGCAGCAGATAAACTAGCTTGGTATGAGAAGGAAATCGAAAGAAAAAACAAGATTGCAAGATACCGCCAGGAGTTATCCGACACAAATAAAGATATCAATACGACAAACAAGTCATTGAACTATTTAGGAAAGATAAAAGAATTAAAACTCGAATGGACCCCAGATCAACATATCGTCATGGGTATTTTAGGCATCACTGGAGGATGGGCTCTAGGAAAAATGATTTGAATATGAAACACAGAGTTGAAATATACTTTAAATATATTTCAACTTTTTTTTGTATGTAATTTTAGTCGAAAGTATCCAATTTGACTATTTGTTTTGGTGGTTCGATTCGCTCATTTTGTTGTTCCTCAACAGGTTCTGGTGCACTCGCTTCTCGCTTTTCTGTTTTTGTTGTTGGTGGATTATTTTTAAAATGACACTGCCACACGGAGCAACTTACTCCAACACCAAGTATAGACACTACTACGATTGGTGTGTACCCCCAACTCGCTCAGCTCGTCTCGTTGGAGTTGTTGTTGTTTTCTTCAAGAAATTTTTTCTTTTTTGCTTCTTTGGCTTGCTTGGAGATAGCTGCAAGTTGTTTTCCAGCTTCTACTTTTTGCGGATCTTTTTGTTTAACTAGTGGTTTTTGTGTAGTAATAACGGGTCTCGGATCTCGGTTCGCTTACGCTCAACTCACTTCGTTCGTTTTTTTGCTTCTTTTCTACTAGAGATTTGTTCGCTTTGCTCATTTGTTTGCTCATTTATTTAACAGTAAATTTTGAGTAAGTTTTAAGTATTTTACAGATAACTCGCCAGATAACTCAATTTTACTTAAAGTTTACTTAAAATTTGTTTTAATCTACTGGTTAGTAAAACTAAGTAAATTTTGAGTAAGTTTTAAGTAGTTTACAGATAACTCGCCAGACAACTCAATTTTACTTAAAGTTTATTTAAAATCTACTCATGTTTACTTACAAGATAATTTAAGTAAAACCAAGTAAAAAGCCAAAGGCCGCGAGGCGCTTTATTACACAGATTTTCTTAAATCAGCTTTGCTAGTTTCAACAAGAACGTCCAAGATAGATTCATTACCATAAGTTTCACTCGAGGTCTTTAATAGCTGAATTAAAAACATAACAACATGATCAACATTAGTTGTCATATCTGTTAGATAAAATTGAACGTTGGGGATAAATATTTGATAACCATTAAACGATCCTACTCTTACGGGAGTCATATCAAGATCAACGATGTCTTTTTGTTCTTTTGGCCCATTCAGCATGAGACAATAAACGGAGTATCTAATAGTAAGACTCGAAATAACATCATCGTTGTTAAGCAAATGTTGGAGCAACGTAATTTTTGTATCATCGTTGAAGTAAGGTAAACAAATGGTGGAATTGTTTGATGGAAATCCTTTATGAGAAGCTGTTGGTCTAATCCATGACATACTATCTAGGGATCCATAATAAAAACTATATAAATAAGGTTGCTTTATGTGGTTTAGTCTTGTTTTTCTCGTATTTATTTCCCTCAAGTTGGAAACAAAGACACTCCGATTTGTAAGTATACGTGAATTATTGTTTGCAATATTGGTTATATTGGATGAGATGTCATTTTGGTTTTGCGCAATGTCAGCTTTATTTAATGCTATGTCATTTTGTACTGATACAATGTCTGCTCGATTTGACAACACCAGTGATTTGTTTGCTTTACTCATTATTTTATTTGATTCTATGTTGGATTTATTTGACTGAATGACGGATTGATTTGTTTTTTTCGCTTCGCTCAGTTCTTTATTCAAGTCTTCATAACCAAAATACATTGCCATTTATTTAACGAAAAAATCTTCGATTTTTCTGGAGATCAAAGATCTCATAGTAAATATTTTGCTATCACTACCTCTGCTACTAACATGACACCAGCAAATTCTATAAGATGATTAGATTCTTGTTGATTATTTTTAATTTTAATTTTAGGTTTTTCAAGCTTTGGTTTAATTGTTGGTTTTTCAATTTTAGGTCTTGGGCTCACTTCGTTCGACACGCTTTGCTCAGGTTTTGTATAATTTAAACTTTTATTTTCACCAAACTTCATGTCAGCTGAGGCTATGGTTAAAATATTATTATATCCAGCGATGGGTTTTCCTACGATGATCACATTTGAAGGGATTAAAATAATTCCTGGACTAATCACCATATTAAGAGCAACATCGGTGTCTTTGATAGCAGTTCTCCTGTTGGAAATGGTCACTGTTGGATCGTCTTGTACAATCGTAGTGTTGACTAATCTGTGGAACACATCTTGGGTTTGGCTTGATTTTGCTCCTGCATGGACGATACTCCATCTCGTGTTGGCTTGTGCTCCAAGAACCAAATAAACATAAGACTCCACAGCATGTTGAAAAAGCTTTTGTCCTAATTCAGTCAGTCCATCGGACTTCTTTTTGATGAATTGTTTCCAACCGTCGTCCGATCGGTTGATGTATTTTTCAAAATGTTTTAAGGGCTTGTCGAATCCTTCAAAAGTCGTCGCAACTATTTTTTCTTTTCGAGGGATGCTTGCTTGAACTTGTTTTATATCGTTGTGATCGACATAGTTGGTAAGTTTTTCTGGATATCGAAGAAATCGTGTCATATGAAAATAAAAATAATACTTTGCTAAACTTGAAATAATCGTAGGTTGATTCTTTCTTGTCATATGCTCGATACTCATCCCAGCTTTATAACTGTACACGGAGGCTGCGAATACAGCAGTAAAAAAGGGGTTTTGCCCAATCACTTCAGAATCTCTTTGATGAAGCTCAGGTGGATCAGGTTTGTAATTAAATTTTGTATAACGGACTCCAAAAAATCTTTCACTTTCTTGATACTTTGTATCGAGCTCATCAATTGTTTTATAAAATAGCCTTTTTCATTCACATAAAGCTTCATGTTTGTGAAATCTATTTTCATGTTGGAGGGCTCCAGCTTAAAATGAACTACAGTCCCAAAACGATTCCAAATTTGAGGTGTCCATTCTTTTTCTATTTGTTCCTTGTCTCGTTTACTACTTATACCTAGATCATGCATCAAGTTAGGATTGTTTTTTATACCAATCCATTCTATATTATATCTATAATGAGAGTTTTTACGCCAATAGACATGACTGATTAGTTTTAAATCTTTAGTAACTTCAACTTCAAAATGAAATTTATCAAGATTTGCATTAGGGTATTTCTTTAGGAATTTTTGTTTTGCTTCAGATCTCGACCAACTCTTGATCAGTTTCATCGCTTCGTCGTAGTCTTTTCCATAACATTTTTTATACATTGGTTCTAATTGTGGGTAGAGTCTGTCAGTTCCAACTTCCATTTATTTTAAGCGAAAATCTTCGATTTTCTTGTTTAAATAAATGACATTCAAACTAACTGTGTTTATAGACAATTTACAAAAGGAAGCAGGGGCGGATTAGCCCACCGGGCTACCGGGTGATGCCCCGGTGGGCCCCCACTTTTGTACAATAGGAGGGCCCTGGCTATGACCCTATATTTGAATGCACGTTACAACCCTGCAATGTCTTAAAACCTGTTTTGCGGTCGCGCGGACTTGGGCAATCAAACAGTATCAAAAAAACAAATTTTAAATTTTGATCAATGATCAGAATAAGCGAAAAACCGAAATTATTTCTTGGAAGTGCGGCCGGACATTAAAACAGCGCTTTACGCGCGTTATGAAAGTCCACTGCATGCCGAACATTCCGAACATTTTGCTGACTAACAGCTTACCACAGCTGCTTACTCATGTTATAGATAAATATAGAACATCAATGACATCATATAAATGACATATTTACTAAAAGCGGCTTTAGCTTAGCATATGTAAACGCACGTCCTGGCTCAAGTCAGATACTACAGAGTTTATCGGAGTTAAAAACAAAATTGATATAATAGAGAACATCCAGGGTTGTTAAGTTGGCCTTTTTTCGGCCAAATAATAGTCAGGCAGATAGAGGGAAAAAATTTACCATATCGAGGGGCAATTCTATTTTGTCGAAGAATTGTCTGTTGAAGGTTGCTGCCAACATTTTTGCATGTTGGTGGCGCTCAAATTTCTTGAGGACTTCTGCCAACAGGTTTTTCGTAAATTCTACTATTAACTTCTAGTACATCATGAAAATACGAAATTTTCGATTTGATGGCGAAAAAATCACTTGCATCTTTAGAAAGCTTACAAAAAACTGCATATAAGACATTTAAACAGTTTTGTTATGTTTTAAAACAGTCCAAGTGATTGCTTGTTGAAATGCAAAAATTAGGCCAAAATTCTACAAAAAGGACTGGGAAGTAGATGAAAAACAACTTTTAACTTCTGTTAACCAGAAATCCATTTTATAAATCTAAAAACTGTTTTACTATCTTATATGAACTTTTTGTAAGCTTTCCGATGATGTTGGTTATTCTTGTTGTTTTCAAATTTAAAATTTCATGTTTTTTGCTGTAATAGAATTTAATAGAACAATCTAATAAAAACATGTTGAGAGGACCCCACAAGAAATTTTAAACCGGCGAACATTCAGAAATGCACCTAGTAACCTTCAATTTACATGATTAAGGAACAATGAAATTGCCCCTTAATATGGTAAGTTGTTCCCTATTTTGGTACCTCGGTCTGCCTGACTATAACTCAAATTAGGCTTGTTTATTTTTCGTTTGGTTTCGAAAAAATTGTTTGGCCGTTTGGCCTTTTTTTGGCCTTTTTAAAAAAATTATCTAAATTTCATTATTTTATCTTTAAAATGAAGAACAGTATCTTTTTTCCATGTTCTTTTGACGTTAATGTTCTGAAAGGATAATCTGCTGGCTAATGATGTGATAAACTGACCAATGAGAATTTAACATATTGCAAAGGTCTTGACATCTATTGAGTTGGCTCGTCTGAGCTAATGGTAGAATTCATAGAAACATTTTAGGATCGCTTAAGCCTCTAATTGCGATAATTGTAAAACAATCTACGGACAGCTACTTACAGATTCGTAGAAATGGCTGAATTCAGTTTAATAAAAACATTACCAGTTTAGTATCGGTTTTTCAGTACTAGCGTACGTATTCATATTATGGTCAAACTTATAAAATAACGTTTAGATTAAATTGCTTCTATGACGTCATCAGGGGGGTCCCTAGACATTAGTGCCCGGTAACATTTCTAACGCTAATCCGCCCCTGATTACCGCGTTTTACACCACGCAACATTGCCCGAGTTAAGTCTGATCTGGATCACTTTTCTGATATTCAAACACGTCTAAGGCCCCATCCCCTGCTAAATCAGTACATTTTGGAGAGTACAGGCAAAAACATCTATTTTAAAGCAGTTATAAATTTTGTATTTCCAGGAATAGTGATTCATGACAATGTCGAACAGGAAGTAAGGATATAAGTAAGGGTATTAAGTAAGCTTGATAAGTGACTAGGCCTGCTTTCCACTAGACGGAAGTTTCCATGCGGAAAATAAATCTAGCAACGTGACTGGTTCACTCAAGACTTTATCACGGCAAATTGCTAGCCAATCGGTTTGTTAGGTTTACTTTCCGCACGGAAATGTACGCTTGGTGGAAAACGGGATTAAAGACCCCTTATTTCCTTTCACTAGTAGCTTGTCCAATCGCTTAATTCCACTCGTCAAACAATTAAATCAGAGCTTAATTCCAATAATTTTTCTCGCTATTTTAGGTTGACGAAATGGGGGTACTATTGACGGCTTGATCGACAGTTTTATTGAAAGAAATATATCAAAGCTATAGACATCATCGAATTGCGGCTTTCATATAATTAGTACGCAGAATGTGTGTTTGCTACGTCTTCGTTTGTCTTTTACTAATTATAGTTCGCATGCAGGTTGTAGATTATTTTCGGGTTTTGAACGGGACTATATAAATGTTTTCGATACGGGTACAATGTAATTAAACGAGGGAAATAAACCAGACTCTTGGATAACTCATTCGTAGGAGTAAAGAATATAAGTAGAAACTAATCGCTCATAGCGCAGTCAGTGGCTTTCAATGCGAACGCATAGTTTTTGCTTTCTCAAAATCACGCCTGTAAATTCTTATCGGTATAACTTTCCCAGACAAGTCTTAAGCCTGGTTTCCATATAGTCGTAAACGACGTAAAGACAGAGTCACGAACTTTCTAAACATCCGAATTAAAGTATTCTGAAACAAATTATTAGGAAAGCTACTATTAGTGGACAACATGCATGTTTTCTTTGAGATATACCGCCAAGAAGATAGAATACTTTGGCCGTTGAGAGATATCATGACTCTATCTTCACGACGTTTACGACTATATGGAAACCAGGCTTTAAGCCTAGAACAGAACCTCATTCGTATGTGACAAAACGCGTACGTAGAAAATGCTGATGGGCTAAGGAATATATCACAGGAACATTTCTTGTTTTTTGGCCATTTGTGTCGTATAGAACAAATTCCTCTAGTTTAAAGACAAAGCAGACATGTCTTAATCAGAGTCTCCGATATGGTGACATCTGCTATTTCTAGCGTTTTCAATAGCTTCATTAACCGGCTTTCAAACAACAGGTATTTCTCTTCAGCGGGAGCAGGGTATGACTCGCCATCTGTATCAGAGGCTTGAGAAGCCGAAAGGCCATACGAAGAGCAGCTATTACTTACACTATCATCTTCCTCTCTTTCATCCGAAGACCTTTTCTTTTCAGTCTCTAAAGTTATCAAATTTTGGACATCAGTATCCGTACTATCGGGCAATGTGAATTTTTGGACTTGTGGCGCGCACGTTGGTGGGCATGGTTCTGTCAAGTCGTTACTAGGACAGTATTGCCTGTTTCGACCAAAGGAGTACCTATGACCCTCCAAATGCACTAGTTGGTGCAGAATGATAATTAGGATGTCCGCCGGCTTTCAATAAAATTAATGTTCTGAGATGTTGATAGCTTGCCTGCTAATGCTCCTAAACATGGTCACTTGTTCCGAACGTGTGTGAACCTAGTTATCTGCTATAGTAAGTTCTACAAAATGATAACTGGAATTTAGTTCTTCAGTCTCGTCAGTGGAAGCAAGGACATCCATTTGCTGGTTTCATATGAGCAGCCAAGTGAATGATTAAGACCTCAATTGTCAAGCGTTGCAACAATCCGCTTAACAGTGAAAACAATTAAACACTTCAATGGCTGCAGTTTCGCTGACTTTAGTGTTGTTAGACAAGTATATGTCACCCCTATTTTCAATTTCAACTGTATGTTCAACACTCAGCATTATATTAACATTTTGGAATAAATATGCAAAAATCATTCAATAGACGTAACACGTGCAGCATAAAAAATTTAGTACATTAGTAATTGTCTATTTATTTTACAGTCAAAATACAAAATCCTTCCCGCTTTCGGTTCTGTAACTTGTTTTGTATTTCATTATTACTGCGTGACTAATTGACAAATATAGAAATCTGTACTGTACTACAGA
>JAODVM010292413.1:0-12026 GCA_025400095.1 Phenganax marumi
CCCGATTTTCTCCTTAATGTGCAAGTTTAACGACTGACATACACGCTAAAGTTGACAAGTAGTACAAAAGCAACATTTTGGTCAAAAAATTATTTGGTTCCTCGATGGGCGCATGAAAAAGTCATAATTTTCGCAGTTGTCCCATGGCCTAATCTATTTATAGGTGTAATTTAAGTCATCTTAAAAATTACTTAGGTTTATCTAACAGATATCTGTTAGATAAACTTACACAAATTTCAAGTAAATTTAAGTCATCTGTTAGATAACCTATAAGAAATCTGATAGATAGCCTTAAACAAGTTAGATTTCATCTAATACATTCAAGTTAGATTCCTTTCAAATAAATTCAACATTAAATAGAAAAACTTGATAACTACCAATATATGCTTTTAAAGGTGTCATATCAACTTCTTTTATATTCTATTTAGCATATGTTTTATCTTTTTGCATCACCACAATCGAATATTTAATACATGAATTTGTGATAATGCTGTCATTGTCAAATGTATGATGCATCAAAGTTATTTTTGTAGTGTCATTAAAATTTGGTATATAAGTTGAAGAACACGGATATCCTACATTAATAGTGATTGGAATTTGCCACTACCTTGATACTTTAGTGTATCAAAATTCTTTTATAAATGTTGTTGGTATTTGTGGTTCATCAGATTCATAGCCATAGTGTAATGCCATTTATTTATAGTATAAATTTAGCTATGATTAGTCCAATGACCAACATTGTGCTTGCTAGTTCAAAGGAATGGCTTGATTTAGGTTTAGTACCATGCCTTGAAGCAAGACTAAGATTAGGATGAGGTTTTGGTACATAATTTATGTTTTCATTTTACCAAATTTCATGTCTGCTGTTGCTGTAGTGAGTGTGTTATTAAATCCTTCAATAGGCTTGTCTAAAATGATTATATCTGAAGGAATTAATAGAACTCCAGGACTAATTACCATATTTAAAACAACAACAGTATCTGAAATGGCTGTTCTCATATTTGAAATCGTTACAGCTGAGTCGTCTTGAACGATAGTCTCTTAAAGTATGTTATAAAAACATCTTGAATTTGACTAGACTCTGCCCCCTTGCTTACTATAGACCACCTTATTTTAGCTTGTGCATCCAACACTAAATAAACATAACTTTCAATGGCTTGCTGTAATAATTTCTGACCTACGTCAGTTAACCATCAGATTCTTTTTTGATAAACGATTTCTAGTCGTCAAAGTCGGACGTATTCACAATTCTGTCTATCGATTGATATTTAATCCCGATAATCCCAGACATTCTATTTTTGGACATTTCATAATGGTAATTTCTAATTTTAGATCTGTCATGTGTTTTCAAGAAATAACTCATTGCTTCTTGCATGCGTTTGAATTCATCATTCCACATTTTTTTTGTGGTGATGTTCTTTTTAACAAGTTTAATAATGTCATCATTGACATAAAAGTCTAATTTCTCAGGATGTCGAAGAAATCGTTTCATATGATAATAAAAGTAATATCGGGCTATAGTAGTGTTACTTTTTGGCTGCGATGTGGTATTATTGATGTCTTCAATACTCATACCACCTGAATAATCAACACCTATGCTGCAAATAAACTAGCAAAATAAGGATTATTCTTGTACGCAAAGTTTTCTTTTGTTATGTCTTTGACGTTGTCAGCCTTTTTATAGTGAGTGTCAAGTGGTTCTAAACCATTACATATAAAATAATCATTTCATTAACATAAATTTTAAAATTATTTAACAAAACGTCATTGTTATTATTGGATTTAAACCCCTTAACAGTTCCATTAGGACTCCACAATCCAGGGGTCCAAAATTGTTGTAATGTTTTTGATCTTATTGTTTCTGAATGGTGTTGTGTGAGTCCAAGGTATTTATTCCATTTTGGATTTGTCTTAAAAGCATAAGTTCCAATTTCGTATCTGTAGTTTGGACTAGCTTTGAAATAAACAGGATAGGTTAGTTTTAAGTTGTTTTTAGAAACTGTAGCTTCAAAATCAAATTTGGAGGTTGGCATTTGGATATTTTTAAAAAAATTTATTCTTTGCATCGTGGTATTGTTTTAAATAAGTTTTTAGTCTAGGATCTATTTTTTCACCGTTGGATGTTGTGTTCATTTATTTATTAATAAGTAAATGGACACTACCAAATTAACTGTTTTTATTGAAAATGACAACAACGAAATTTATTTGATGACTACATCATGACAATGTCAGGGTCTAAAATCTTTCTAAAAACAGCCACAATTTACTGGAACTTCAAGAATATAAGGTCAAATGAAAACGATTACTTGATTACCCAGAAAAAAAATAGAGTTGATGAAGGTTGTTGGATATTCAACACTCTTAAAAAAAACTATCAAAAGACGTCATACGCATAGAAAAAGCACAAGGAAACAAAATAAAAATATGTTCGAAAACTGAAAATCTAAACCTGAATAGATTTGGTCATTTGTTAGGAGTCGATAAGTTCAAATCTATTACAGCAAATCAGTGACTTTTGTTGGAACATGAGGCTAACATCAATAATGAACTAAGATATGTTGGCATTAATTGTGATGCAGTTCACAAGTCTTGTAATTTTGACACACTTGGTCATAAAACTTCAGCTATTACAAGTTTGCCTATCACAACAATACAAAGTCTTAATGTTTCTGTAACACATTACAAGACATTGAATCTGAGGTTTCGATTTACAACGGCGTCTGGAATAAATTTACCTTTGGTATAACAACAAATATTGGTGACAGTGTTGAAATTGGGTCTGTATTATTAGAGCTTTACAAAAAACAAATGGACGACAATTATACCAAAGAACAAGAACTTAGAGACGTGTACTATGATCCAAAAACGGGGTATCAATCAGCGGAACGATTATAGCAAAAATCGTTGGACAAAGGTACAAACATCAACCGAAAACAAATTAAGGAATGCCTAGAAACACAAGACACTTCGACAAGATACAAACAAGGTTTAAAAACACACAAACTCTATCAAAAAAAATTGTGAAAGATCTAGCGGACCAAATTAAATAGAAGTGGATGGCGTAGAAATGAGCAAACTAAAACATAAAAACAAAGGTTACGCACGGATTATCACATCAGTAGAAATTCTAACCAGAGACGCGTTTGGGGTTCCTGTGTCTAGAAGACACAAAAATATGACAAAAGCTTTTGGGGTATTACTCAATGAGTTCAAATCTAGATTTGGGAAGTATCCAAACATATCTCAATTTGACGATGGAAAAGAATTTTACAATGTGGGTTTGAAAACCCTGCTTGAAACCCCCCGTAAAATTAAATATTTCTCTACAATGTCTGATGAAAGGCAGTTACTGTTGAAAGATTCAACAAGACTTTAAAAACAATGATGTGGAAATATTTTTAGTCCAAAGGAACTTACAAATGGGTAGACATTTTAGACAAACTTGTTCATAATTACAACCACACACAACGCAGTGCAATACTTATGAAACCTACTGACGTTAACGAAACCAACGAAGATCAAATGTGGACTGCCTTATATGGACATTGGACTGGGGAATACCCATTGCCTAGGTTTAGAATAGAAGATCAAGTCCGAGGAAGTAAATATAAAAGCATACTCGAAAAAGGATACGAAACAAACTTCACAGAAGAAATATTTAAAATTAGTAAGATTTTCCGACATGATCCAAACATGTATGAAATTGAAGACATTACTGATAATGAACCTATAACTGGAAAATTTTATGAACAGGAATTATCAGCTGTAGACAAAACAGACGACGTCTACAAAGTTGAAAAAACATTAAAGACTCGAGGTGATAAAGCTTTAGTGAAATGGTTAGGATATGAGAACAAACACAATTCATGGATTAAAGAAAAGTGAAATTCAAACCATTAAATGAGCAACGAACCAATTCCTGATTATAGTTTGAACTTGACGACTCATCAGATAGTGAATCAGACTGTAGTTCTGACAGTGATAATGACTATGTTTTTGACAGTGAATGGGACAGTAGTGGCAGTTCAGAGTATTGGACTGATAGTGATGATGAATAATTATAACATTAAATAAATGGGTGACATTGAATTAAATGACTTGGACTTAGGCAAACGACAACAACAGGAAGAGCAAGAGAATGATATTGATTACCAGCAGGAAACAAACCTTGATGAATTATTAGATGAAATGAGTCATGAATTTGCTGAAAGATTTGATTGGGTTTAATTAAAAGACAAAAATCGACAAATTGGAGTTGAAAAAAGACATAAAATGATTGATAAAAAATCTGTCTTAAAAATATTCTAGGTATAAATAATATAACAAATAAACCAAATTCAAACCTTTTGCTTAAAGGTTTTGATCTAAATTTGGACAAAAAAATGAGTTTATTGGAGCTTCATTTGAAGGAAAGCCATCTTTTAAGAAAAAAGAAGGAAATTTTGTTGAATCAACCAATAAAGCATATACAAAAATCTTATCCAGATTTTATGAAATCTCATCAAAAGCAATAAAAGAACAAAAGCAAACTAGTTATAATCAAATAGAAGAAAAAACTGAAATGCAGTCCATAAATGTCGAAAATTTTAAAGAGATGGTTAGTGCTAGTGAAACAGAAGATGAAATAGTTTCTCAAGTGTCTGAAAGCTCAATCGATAGAATACAAGAAAGAGCTGATGAATTGTTAGAAGGTGTTGATGCTTCATTCACAACACATGAAGAATTAAGAGAAGTAAGAGGATATTTACACATGCCTGAAGGTCAATCACCACCAGAACAAAAACTTCAAACTTTAGAAAATGACATTGAACACTGGAAAAAAATGAAACAAAATTCAACACGTGAAAGAAATAAAGTTGTATATGACACATTTGGAAAAATTGCTGAGTTGGCAGCTGATAAAGTCAGATTAGAAAACAACATGAGAACAACAACAATCGAAGCTGAAGGAATCATCAATAAAGTAGTGAAAGCTAATGACTTAAACCGACTTGAAAAATTCAAAAATGGGCTAGAAAAAACTTGTTACGGTTGAGTGGTGTTGCCATAGCAACAGCTGGAACGATAACAGCAATCGTAAGCGCGCAAGACCTATGGTTAAAAAAGGAGTAAAAGAGGTGAGTGCATTTGCAAAAGCTTTAGGAAACATTGCAAAACAATTAGGAACAATGGCTAGCACTGTATTAAATGTCAGTAGTATTTTGAAATGGGGAGCAAAAGGTATAAGTTCCTTAGCTGAGAATTTGTGGATATTAGTACTAGCATTAACATGGTTTGTGTATGACATGTACAAAAACAGACAAAATAAACATATAAATAAATAAATGCAACACAAAGTCCAGGTTATGGAAAATTTAAAATGTCTGATATCAAAGGAAATCGTACAAAACACATGATTACATTTAATCCAAACAAAGCTAATCCCAGAGACGAAATTTATGTCGATATTCCAAAATCAAAGCCAGATGCTTGCTTGGTTCCAGACAGTTTAAATTTGAAGTTTGACTTTAAAAACAAAAACGACAAATCGTAATTTTTGAATAATCTTAGAAAATTACTCATAGAAAGACTTGCTGTTAGTGTTGGAGGTGAAACTGTGTAGACAACAATGATCAAAGTGAAATTGAAGTTAACAAAGACCTCTGGCTGCCAGAAAAAGTTAGAGATGAATTAATAGAATACGGAATTCCAAATGAAAACACAAGTAAACTCATTTCAAAAGATGACAGTAGAGCGAAATCTGGAGACGCCCAAAAAGTATCATATGCCTTTATGCAAACTGTCCATGGAACAAGGCAAAAAATAAAACTAGACAAGATCATAGGTTGCATTCACCTTATTTGATAAGACATAATTTTCAATATAGAATCACATTACCAAATACAAGCAATATAGTGGTGGCTCAGAGTGGTGAATCTGTTGCTGGATATGAACTTCAAAATATGGAGCTCGAATATAAAACAATTGAAAATTAATCTTTAGCTAATGAAGTATTGTCTGGATACGATACTGGAAGATCTTTGAGCTACGAACATGTAACTCTAATGAAAACTGTAGAATGGGATAAATCAAGTACGTTAGTCCATGAAACAATCAACCTTCCAAGAAAAAGCATGACTGCAATCGTGATGTTGTTTAGAAACAAAACTGGTGTCAAAGATAGCAAGGAATGCATCTACCCAAATATAGAATCAATAAAAGTAACGAATGAAGGATTTCCTAATTGTATTTATAGTCAAGGTATTCAAAAAGAAGACTTGTATCCAGAAGCAAAAAGATTCTTTAAACATGACAACAACAACAGTGACAACATGAATATTAGAAAGTTTTTCAAAGACAAGTTTGCTTTGGTTGTTGACCTTAGAACTGTTGAAGACAAAAATGCAGTAGGAAGTTGTAAAAAGCTTGTCAATACTCATAACGGAGTTCTACTTGAAATTAAAAAGAAAGTCACAACAGCAAATGTTTCGTTTAAAATATTTGTAATAATAAGTGATGGTCTGGTTAATTTCAAAAACAAAATTATCGAAAAAGTTCACTATTAAATAAATAGTGAAACGAGACTTTAGTCATATATCTAATGAACTAGACCAAGAAACTTGCAACCAGTTGATGAGAATTTATGATAATTATTATAACAAGTATAAAAAAATCATAAGAAACACAAAAAACTCAAACAAATTAAAGTTTCGTTAGAAATTACAAGTATTTTCTTAACGGTTGTGGGGGCTGGAACTAGTGTTGTTAATCCATTGACGTTAACAATAACTGGAATTGGTGCATTTATCACAGCTTGCATTAGTAAAAGAACATCTCAAATCATGTGGAACAGTATAAATTTGCAAGCATATTGTATAAAAAAATTTGTAATCAAATTATTACGATTTTGAGAACTGGAGAGCTTTCAGAATCAAATGAGATCAAATTACTTAGTGACCTAAACATTATTGATGACGTCATAGCTGATATGACATGATCACGTCGGCCAACTGAGTAATGATATGGATGTCTTAATGATATGTCTAATTCGGAAAATAGGACATTTTTTAGCTTGCCAAGAATGTCACATTTTTCATCTTGGGTAATGTCACCTAGGTAGTCATCAAAAATAGTGTTCATGTCTTTTTTACATGGATTATAAAATGAAACTAGCCTTGAAATATTTTCACAATAAGGTTTAGCAATCGAAGTGAGTTGGTGAGTAATGACAATCGTACTTAGACCACAATGCCTTGCTGAAAATGCCAGATTAACGAGTTCGGATGTTCTATTTTTTCGAATTTCCCAGATGCACAATCATCTAGAATAATTAGTGAGCTTGTTCCTTTTGCAAATTCCACAATTTATTTCAAAAATGGTTCAACGTATTCATGTCCACATTTCACAACAATGAAATTATCATCTTTGTCGTATTTCCAATGTTGATAAGTTTTATTCCATTCATAAGTTGGGCATATCAAAAAATTTTGTCAAAATAGCCCATGTAGTCTTGTTCTAATAATTTAAGTAAATAATGAGTCTTGCCGCAACATGTACTTCCAACAATGATGTTAAATTTCTCATTTTCATCAATTGTGTTAGGCAGATTAAATTCTTTGGACTTCTTAGACAAATCTGATAAAATTCTTAAGTTGCTGTCTGGTTTGTTGTTGTTGTCTATGAGCTCTTTTTCCATTTGCGTTGAGTCGTCTATCATTTCTAAATGAAGCGTAAGGTCTGAGAATTTTCCAATGATTGTGTCTGTTAACATTTCATTCTTTTCGTTCATTTGTTTACGTTTATGGTCTTGGTAAATTTCTTCAAGCATTTTTCCGATGCTTTTTTTATGTAAGCCGCGGTGTATTTTATTTCTTTTCCAGCTCATAATTTTAAGAGTCGTTCTCATAACGTTGGTGTAGTTGTGTGGTCCATTTATTTATAGGTTTAATAATTTTAATAATTCTTCTTTATCATCATGTTTTAACAAATTTATTGTTTCTCTAAGTTTCACTTCACGATCCATTATTTTAAACTTATCATTCTTCAATTTTGTTATGTTATTTATAAGCTTTTCTTTAGATTTTCTTGTTTTCTCTTAATTATCTTTAAAGTGTGCTTTTTCATGATCACTGGAACTAAAATCAAAAACTTGTCCTAACTTAGCATAACAATGTTTACAAACATAACTGCCATGTACCTTACACACTGGACCACATTTACATTTTCTACAAAATTTTTCAGTTATGTAAAAAATATTTTTATTATCTATACCAACTTCTTTTTCAATAATGCCAGTTTTATATAACAAATCAACTATTTCATTACACTTTGTATGTTTTGTAATAAGGTTTCTTGATACTCTATTTCTAGATTTTTCTTCAATTATTTCTAATTGTTTCTTTATTTGTTCTTTTAACAAGCTTTTTTCTTGTTCTGCTTTTCTAATAATACATCTATTCCTAAATATTTTGTTAATTTTATAAATTCATTAAATTTATTGTATAAAAATTTAGTTAGCAATATTTTTCATGATACTCTTTCTCTAGAACACAAAACATAATATATTGTTCATTTTTATATCTTTCCAACATTTTACGTTTAAATTCTTCTTTTTTTATTTCTATCATGATGCGATTATTAGTCATTTCATCT
Source organism: Phenganax marumi (assembly GCA_025400095.1). Classification (NCBI taxonomy): domain Eukaryota; kingdom Metazoa; phylum Cnidaria; class Anthozoa; order Malacalcyonacea; family Clavulariidae; genus Phenganax; species Phenganax marumi. Next base: position 8,632 of record JAODVM010292413.1, read on the forward strand.
TTGCATTTTGTCTTCAGTAATTACATAATTTGATTCTTTTCATAGCTGATTCTTTTTCTTCTAACATTATATTAGACCTATTGGGAATCCCTTTAAGCTCATTTGCATAAATGATTGACTGGGCCAGAACGTGTTTGGGCATGTTATCAAAAGTGGGCGAAACTTAATGTAAAATTCCTGGAATTTTACCTCATTTGCGTAAATGATTGACAGGGCCTAAACGAATCATGTATATACTACTTATATCAACTTCATGGCTTATTGCAGTGACTTTGAACTCTGGATTTCTGTCGACTTCAATTCATCTATGAGATATAAATGACAAAACATAAATAACTTTACTGAATCATACATTTGACAATGGTAATGTTATCTCACATCTTGGTGTTAAATATTCAAGTATGACAATAATAAAAGATAGCACAATGGAATATTCAAACATAAAAGAGATTAAATTGACTTCTTCTAATAAGGTGTCGTTTAGTGGTTATCAAGTTTTTCCCTTTAAATGTTCAATTTGATTTGAAAGATTATGTAGCAGATACTAATGAAGTAAGAATGTTTTATCTTCGTTTTAGGAAAATATCAGGTGGAAAATATGGAAATAAATCTAACTTGAATGTATCGGTTGAGAGAGTTGCTTGAGTTTACTTAAATTTTGCTTGAAGATAAACTTAAGTAACTTTCAAGGAGTGACTATGTAAAATTCGTCTGTAAATAAATGATGGACACCTCAACATCAATGCAAAACCTGGTTATCCCTACACAAGAAAAAGGGAAAGATCCTAAGAAAGTCGAAGCTGACAAGAAACATGCTGCAACATCAAAACAAGCAAAAGAAGACAAACAGAAAAAACTCCTGGAAGGCCAAACCAATGATGATTCTTTGGGTTACTTGCCAATTATTGGAATTGTATCTATACTTGGTGTTGGAATTATTTGCTAGATGATTTCTAAATCAGAATTTAAGAAAACTGAAAGAGAAGTAGAGCCACAACCAGTATTATCCTTACTACTGACATCAAACTAGACACCTTCGAGTAGAAAAATTACATATGATAAATGAGTACTACTGCTAACCGTCAAAAGAAAGAATATATCAATGAAATCTACAATGCAGTTGTGCTGACGTTGTCAGCCATGGAGTTTTGATGCTGAGTGAAAAAGCATGTCAAGAACCTCTTGGAAGACCTCAGTCTATTAATGGAATGTTAAAATTAGCTGGAGCTGTTATGATTAGATCTGTGGTTGTGAGATACCTCAAAGCTAAAAAGTAGTGGGTGGAATATTTAACACTTTTGCTTTTGCTGGTGCTGGATTTTTATTTAGTAACTTACATCACTCTGGATATGAGAGAGAAATGAAAAGACATAATCTGGCTTTGGCAAAATTAGCAAAAGCTAAGGAAGAATGGTATAAAGAAGAAGTTGCAGAGAAAGATAAAATTCAAGAAATGAGACAACAACTCTACAACGCAAATGAAGACATCAACACTACAAACGACACTTTAGAACAATATAAAAACTTAAACCTTGAACCTCAATTAAGTGACTATTACAAACCTTCTGATGAAATGCCGGAATATATTTATGTTGCGACAGGTGTGATGGGAAATTCTGGTGGATGGGTTTTTGGAAAAGTTTTGAATTACTTATTGTAATTTAACATATTATATAATAGAAGAAAGAATACCAGCTGTAAAAGAACTTAGAAGCATTGCAAAAGAAAAAGGAATAAAAAATACCAGTAAAATGAATGCTGAACAGGTGTGTGAACGTTTGGAATTGAAAAAATACCACATAACAAAACGTTTTGTAGAGAAAAAATAACAAAACCGAGGACTATTACTATTACTAGTAAAATAACTGGAGAATCAAAAAATTTTCCAAGCATCTATAAAGCCACACATTATTTAGGAGTAAATCCCGGAAGGTTATCACAAGCTATTAAAAATAACCAGTCAATTCAATATTGGAAAATTGAAATTGAAGACGATGGTTTGGTTTATACTACTGTTTGGAGAAACCAGGTTTATTAGAATGGTGTATTTTCTCATTATAGATCACCGCTTGGATTTAGAAATTGTTATATATTCACAATCAATTTTATAGCGTATAAAAAACCTTTAAATTGTTTTTTTTTGCTTATTTTAATTTATAATGCCAATCGACAATGTATTGATTCCATCTTCTAACATATGTCTCTTATCATCACCTGAACTCAGAGCTGTTTTCTCAATTTGTTCAGAGTCTGATGGTTCTGAAAAAAACAGTTGCATCATTGGGCACGGTCCAGTTACGCTCGCAAGCCAATTTGCCAAGTATTACTCGCGTAGGCCAAGAAAGAGGCATCAGCCATAATAACCAGGTACTAGATCGGGTCCTAGAATCTTTGGGTGAACTGCAAAAAAGTCTCGAAAGCACTAATCTCATGGTGCACGCTCTGACCAATAAAGACAACTTAGGGTCTGATTTAGTTAATGCTGAGACAGTATCGGGCATTAGAGATGAAAATACATTACTTCGTGACACTTTGGATGTTTTAACGCTTGAGTTGATTAACCTCAGATCGTCTAAGAAGGAACGGGGCAAACTGGACGACGGTGCTGCCGAAACGACAGCAGCAGAAATTACTAATTCCCAGCCTACAAGAGGTTCACTGCTACCAACTACACAGCCTACTCAACCGGCTACCCAACTACTACAACTCAATAGATCAACAACAACCTCACCTACGCGTATTAACAATAAGCCTATGAGGAATCAATGCGCGTCAATGCCTTGTTTTGACGATCAAATCACCGAATATAGGTCACGTCATTCAAGAATCAAGACCTCGCTTAAATCTAGTGATAATACAGCCTTGGTCTTGAATGGAGTAAAGCAGAAGCATGAGAAGAAGAATCAGCACTGGAAAAAGCAAACTAATGTAAGCAAAGCTGGTAATGAAGCTCCACTTAGACCACCTTATAGTCACGCATCTGAATTAAATTTTCGCGCTGTTCCGTGGAGAAACGCCCTCCTTTTTGGAACAATTATCTGCAACTCGTTCACAGCATAACGTCACAAGAAAGTCAGCATTATTTAGCGAATTATCGGGGGCGGATGGCGCTGGCTGTAGAGAGTTGCCCCCGATGGGATATGCCCAGGTGGGAAACACTAGTATAATTTCAAGTAAGCAGTGCCGAAATTTATCCAATGCGGTTGAAGAATCACTTACAGTGCCGATACCAGTAAGAATTTCCGCAAGGGTAAATAAGGCCCCGTCCACACGTATCCGGATTCGTTTGTATCCGCAAACATTTTGTTGCGGTTACGGTTAGCGTCCACACGTATCCGGCGAAAACGCAAACCGTAACCGCAAACTTTTGAAAACGGTCTCCAGAGTGGAAACTT
>JAODVM010292524.1:0-12025 GCA_025400095.1 Phenganax marumi
AATCTGCTTGGTACTCAATGGTATGCAATTTGTCATTCTTATCTGCAAATTCTACTGACGAAAGTTTGAGACCAAACGTCTCAGCAAACCAAAGTGCTTTCTCCACATACGACTTTAACTCTCATACTTTTCTTCTCTGTTGCCTCCCTTCCACTTCGCATATAGTCTTGCCACAAGTTTTGAATCCTTCTTGTTCAGAAAGATTGTCCATGTATTGCATCAAGTGTGCATTCTCTCTCCTAATTTTTTCAAGGTCAGCCTCTGCTTCTGCTAATTCTTCACTGCTCTTTTTTCCCAGGTCTTCTGCCTGCAACAAACTCTCAAATAAATCGTCACAGCGTCGTTGGAGTCAATCGTTTTCTTCTTCTAAAGCGTGTACAGTGGTTTTCGTATCGTCTAACTGTATCTTTATTTCAGCTGCCTTAACTATTTCAGAGCTACGGATTGCAATACTCTTCGTTTGCTTAGCAAATTTTGCAAAGATTGAACCTTTTTTTCCCATATGAGTTGGTCTTTGCCGCTGACACCAATCTTCTAAGCCGCTCTTCGATTCTTGTGCAATCATTTTTGATTAAAACAGCATAGTTTTGACCAAGGAAAAGATTTAACATTTCTACAAAGCTTATACTGTTCGACCTTTCATTGACCTTCAAGTCCTGCCACCATTTCAAAACATCATTAGTCAAATGTACTGTGAACACAATTTCTTCAGAATTAACACTCTGTTGACTTGCATATTTAAGACAATGATTCGTATCAAGAGCAATATAATTCGTATATTTCTCAAAATTACAATATTTATGAAGTACATCGGACATTATCTTATCTCTGTATTGTAATGTCAATCAGTTTGTTTGTGGTTTGTTTACATATTCGAAATTCGTGCTGGCGCGTAATTGCTTATCGGAAGTAAATTGTTCATTGTTTAACCGCTGTTAGTAAAGACTGTATTTCGTATATCCCATAAATGTTAGCGAGAATGAAAACTACACATCACAGGGATCATGCTCATACAAAATACATTGTAGTTCGTGTGCGTATTGCACTTAAAATAAGGTTTTGAAATGGGCTAAAATTTGCCAATCTGACCATGGAACTATGGGGTACAACCTTTTGGAGCATGCATATACATTTGTTGAAGGAAAGTAAATACTTCCCCGATGATTTAGCAACCAAATTTCTGTCATTGGGTAGCGAAGAGACATGGCTTGTGCATTCTATTTGGGCAAATAGCAATACTGTTATACAGTTTTCGCAGTGGAAAGTTGAAGTTTGCTAAAGCAACAAGATGTGTTAAAAGTGTATATAGCATACTAGACCACGCTCGTTCAGAGTTTGAAATTCAAAAGTAAATACAAGATGGGGTTTGTTGAATTGTTTTTTTCAACCATGATGTTTGTGTATAGTGTATCAATACTAATCCATCTAGGCAAATACAAATATTTGAGTAAACAGTCTTTTTTTTATGTTTTCACTTCGACTCCTATGTATCATATACAATATTTTTTGTGATTTGGGTTGACCTCATGGCTGCATCCTATTGCGCATTGTGGGCTCAATGACTGGAATAGTTGGCGATGGAGAGTAACGATGACGAGTTGAGAGCTGCATTTGGACTGCAAAGAAGTGCAGAGGCGCCTGTTCTTGACGAGGGTGCATCGACATCAGTACAAGCCAATGGCTTGCCAAGTGCCGAGATTCGCTCTTTATCTGCGGGTTTTTCCCGTTTCCAAAATTACAGCAAAGGATGAACAAGGCCAAGAAAAGGAAAAGAACCATCGTGCTCTGCGACAACTGGTTGGTTCGAGAAGAGCAGCTGCCAACGTGGGGAGTGCCAGGAAAAGCAACCAGGTGAAACAACATTTAAAGACGTGTGCTTGCTACCATCACCTGATTACGACACCGTGCCTTGGAAGAAATCAAGAGCAGAGTTGATTGGTCGGGGCCTTTACATTGGCGCGTGGTCATTTGACAAGACATCAAGTGAAGAAGATTTGAAAAGTGCAATTGGCTCTTTATTTCGTTGACATCTTATTACAGATGATGGTGATGAAGTTGGGTATGTAATCCCCGGGACAGACTGTTTCACGAGACAATAATAGAAAATTAGCATGAGTATATTTACACTTATAATCTATAGCCACATACTTTTATAATAAGCCATAAAAGAAACACTGCAAAACAAACAATGATAGATAACGTATCAACAGATGGACTACCACACTTGTCCACTGATGATTAAATTTTCTGGCATTCAAGTGTTCCAGGAGAATAGCTTGATTATTGAATGATCTATTTTAGGTTTGAATTTGTAAGAAGTGTTGGTACGGTGACGGAGGGGCAAGAATTATCTGGGAGAGTGATTAAGCATATCACTGGAACTGGTCCAATTTATGTAAGAGTCCTCAAGCCACTAGCATGAATAGAGGGTTGAATATTTGCAGTACATATCAAATTTCATGGAATTATTAAGATAGGAAAGGATATTAGCATATAGCTGTCCTTGTGGACAATTTGGTTTGCTACTATGAGATTAATAAAAGTCCTACTGGACTATGTGGCAGAAAAATGCAAGTAAACAAGCAGTGCCTGTACTTCTTTAATCTCAGACTATGCTCATTCATTTTAAAAAAGTAAGTTTGTAATATTTTCATTGCAGCAATCTCTGAGTGAAGATGATGAAACAGATGCGCAGTTAATGCAAACATCAATGACCTCATTTGTTAGACCTCTGTCAGATTCTGAGGAGTTCCACACCAGTGATGAGGTATTTCTGCACCTACATATAAAAAAAGTGTTCTACTACATCAAACAAATTTACTGTATTACTGTTTTCATAATGCCGTGCGAATATGTATTTTTAGCCTGTGTAGTCATTTATCTGTTTGGATTTGGCACATTTGATTTTGTCACATGTAAAATTTGTTGCAATACTTTAGTTGCCACATTCAAAGGATAAGAGGCCCAAAATTCAGCCTAATCCATGTATTGATGTAAGAAGCCAACTTCTTGACATGTTTTCTGAGACTGAAGAGAATGCCATTGACATTGCAATATCCACAACATCAAATGTCGAGGAAGTTGTTGAAGCTCTGATAAATCCAATACAAAGTACAAGTGAAGGTATAATTTTATCATTCATTGGTTTATAGCACATGGTTGGTATGTATCATAAAACAAATAAAAGTCTTCTTAATTTTCATATTTGTGACTAGAGATGTACAGGCTATTTGCAATCATGTGATTTTCTGACCAAATGACAGGCAAGCAAACAACTTTGCTAAGAATTTTTTCTTATTTTAGCGGAATGTACAACAATAAATTGTAAAGATATTGAATCTTAATGCCAAAAACCATTACTGAACTCAACTGAAAGTTTTTAGTGGACATATTTTATATACTTACCTGTCATCTGAAATCTCTAACTCAGGTGATTGAAAACAACCTGTGCAACTTGGGTTCAAACCAAATGAACACTTTAAATACATTTATCATACCTAATTTGCTTCACAGTTAATTGCATAACTGACAGAGACAGCAATGGTGAGAATGAAGAGGATCTTGATGAACTTCAGTGCTATCAGAAGTATGCAGATCAAAAATGAGCATTCCTAAGAAAATGGAACGATTAAGATCAGCGAGACTCACAGGACCAAAATTTAAGTTTTTATTGGATGAAAAAGAGATCCTAAATGATGCTGTGGCTTTTTATAAGAGCCCATGTTTTGATCCAAGTAGGCCTCTTCGCATCTCTTTCAATGATCAACTTGCCATCGATACTGGAGGCGTTCTGCATGAATTCTTCACAATTGTAAAAGAAAAGTTTATCAGTGAAGGGGTATTTCCAATGTTTGAAGGTCCACATGAAAGATTATTGTTCAATTATGAACCATCTTGTCATGCAGCTGAAATTCCAAAAATATTGAGAAAAATAATTGCACACAGCCTTGTCTATGATTGTGGTGGCTTTCCTTATTTAGCCCCATCTCATTACTACTACATATCAACTGGTGATATTCAGAAAGCAACAGCCTATGCCAGTGTATGTGACATTTATGATGCTGAGAAACGTGATGTGCTGAACAAGGTAACAGAGTGCCACAGCGTACAGCATATTCTGTATTATTTCTGTCTCAATAATTCATCAAATTCCACAACCATTCTTCATATTGTACAGTACTGTGGTCCCCAAAAGTGTTCTCATATTCTCACAATATTTACACCACCTTCATCACAACAATCAGGCAAAAGCCAATTAGTAATAAATTTTCTTTTGATTATGTAGCTGATATCTGCAAAACATAGTGATGACCTGAACAATCTGAATGCATCTGATTATTTTCTTTCCGTCACTCAAGAAAGTGGTTTGTCATGTATGGCAAGTGTATGTACTCTCTTGCATTATAACAAATCATGAAAAATGTTAATAGAACAGCAAAACTCAAGTTTTAAGCACCCCTCAATGCTTACATAAATATAGTGCTGCATCTAAACATTAGCATTTCTCCTTAGGATGAAATTAAGAAGAATCCTCTCAGTTTGAATCTGTTTTTCTGCACTATGAAAAAGATTTGGTTGCACCCTCAGTTACTGAGAAAATAACTTTCCTGACCGAAGATGTTCAAATGTGCACAAAGTTGGAAAACTTCATAACATCTGCAACAAAACAAGGTGGAAAATACTAAATATAATGAATATAAAACTTTAGCTACTTAGAACTAGATTTATTCCGACATCTTGAGTTGATATTAGTGATTTTTCATGAAAAGCAAAGTATTGCAAATACATTTTGTAACCCACATAGAAACTAAACAAGAAATTATTTTTGACTTTGTAGAACTGGGAAACTTCCTAAGATATGTCAGTGGAGTAGGCAGTGTACCATCGACACAAATAACTGTTGACATCACACCATCACCTGAAATTTTTGCTTCGACATGTTTGATCAAGTTATCTCTACCTGTTATGCTAAAGTCTCAAAACCAAGAATGCTTCAATCTAAACATGTGGGCAACTGTTCGATCAGAAAGAAAGGCATTCACTTCATGCTAATAATTTAGCCAATTAAGGCCTGTTTACATGAGGCCAGAATGAAGTCAGACCAGGACGATTTCATGTCGGTCTTAATATTATTTATAAAAGATGTTTACATGAGACCGAGACAGATTAATGCTCAGACCGGTCCGAAGTCATTCCGCCTGCTGGACCGAGCTGACTATCTTCAGAGCAGTATGAATCCAGAGCGGTATGAATGTAAACACAAAAATATTTCATGCCGGTCTTAATTCGAAGGAACGCATGCGCACTCCAACATGACAGTGACAAAGATGGCGGGGAAGGGCAACAGTAAAATGAATAGATCAAAAGAGAAACGATGGTTATTTGATGATGATATGACAGCAAGTTTGGTTGAGTGTCTTAAAGATTATAAAGTGAATAAAGAAGGTGGAGGAATCGACTTCGAAGGAGATTTAGTTAAACTGTATAGCGATATACGGAAGGTTATGGCTGAGAAATACGAAGAAAACAATTTTGGTCCCGTTGAACACACGGCTGCAACAACAGATATTAATGAGATGTCTAAAGAAGAGTACAAAACATTTAAAGATAAATTTGACAACGATCAAAAATTGATAAAGATAGGGTATGATCGAATTAAAGCGAAAGTGAAGAAACTACGTACTTCATTCCAGAAGGCTGTTTTGGACGGGACTAGATCTGGAAGCGGAAAAATTGTTAAAGAACACTGGGATACTCTAATTTAAATCTGGGGTGGTGCTCCTGGAACAGTCCCCTTAGAATATGGTGAAAGTACTTTATCTTGCATTCAACCGGATGTTGAAGACATTACTGCTGGTGCATTGGAAGAGTTTTGTGAAGATGAATCTTCCAATATAACCGGTTTCGAATCTACCATACATGATGTCATTGAAAGTCAAAAGGAAGATAATAGTAAAGGCAAACAGATTAATAAAAGAAAATGCCCGACAGCTTTAAATGTTGATGAGAAACGAAAAAAGTTAGAGAAGGGTTTAAGTAGCAAACAAAGAGGTAATGTTATGTTGCAACTTATGAGAGATGACTTCACTCTTAGGAAAAAAAGTATGGAGGTAGATGAAAGTGCCAAAAGTGCAGATGCTAATGCTATGATGAAAATAGCAGATTCCATGCAGATGTTAAGTCATGTTGTCATGACTGGCTTTAATCATCTTTCTACACTTAGTCAACCAAGTCAACATTCTCTTCCCCAACACCACCCCATGCCAGGGAATTTCAATCAAGTCACACCTTTTCATGGAAATCCAGCTGGTTTGTCTTACTCTCAGCCAAGTTTTAGTCTCTATCCTACAGCTGCAGGAAGCGATCTGGGATATGGATTACGATCAGTGAGTCCTTACAGTGATACAAGCACAACTAATAGTCATGAAGATGACAAATAAAGGATTCTGCTTTTATGATAATTCATGGATGTTTTTTATTGTGATTGCCATTGGTGAGCATTGGATGGTTGATATTAGTTGTTAATGTTGTTTTTAATGTTGAGTTTAGTTGGGTCATGGTTCTTATCATCTAATCACACAATCTACCTAGTGTATCAGAAGGACCATTTCAATTTGTTAGAGAACTATACAGTCATTACATACTTGTAGCCAACTGCTTGACATTCTTAAACTGTTTAAGTTAAACATCCATATTATATCAATTGCTCATTTTATATAGTGTTTAATGTTAGAGTTAAATCAATTGTCATATGTAAAAATACATTGAATAAAAAACCATTTAGAACCAGAAGTGAAGTATTATTAAAATAAATTAATGAGTGAGATCATAAACATTCTGTCAAGCAGATCAAATACTATTTCATGTTTAAGACAACAACAAAATACAAGTGCAACATGGGGAAAAATCTTAATTTACACAAAACCAATAATCAGTTACAACTACTTGCAGCTACAATAAATATTCTTTAAAGTATGCAGTAATTACATCCCTTGTTCGAACTCCTTGAGCTGTGCTACATGAATATCTACTATGAACAAATGAATTAGGTTGTATTTCTTTATCAAGTTCGACCTGTGTCTGCACTAAATATTGGTCAATTTGAATTTTGTGTCTTTCACAGAAGTTGTGGAGAACAAAACAGGATAAACAACCGTCGGGATATCCTCCAAATTAATGTCTAAAGGTTTTGTGAGAACTTGCCATCTAGCCTTGAGCCTACCAAATGCACACTCTATCTTATTTCTGGCACTCCTTAACATTTGATTGAAAACCACCTGTTCATTGGTGTAGCGTGTAGAATATTCCTTCATGCAGTGAGGAAGTAAAGGGTATGCTGGGTCAGCCAACAAAAGCAGTGGTACAGCATCACTTCCAGGTAGCAAATATCTTAATCGTTTTGGAAAGGTACCTTCCTTCAATGCTCTATTTATTCCAGAGTTTGCAAAAACTTTTGCATCATGGGTTCCTCCTGGCCATCGAATTTCAACATCGATAAAATTGCCACAGGAGTCACAGACAGCCTGGGCATTCAACGTAAATTTCATTTTATAAGAGAAAAAATTATGAGGGTTTTCATAGGGCTGTTGTATAGGGATATGTGTTCCATCCACTGCACCTAAAACCTGAGGAAACCCTAGTTCATCTTCAAAACGCCTTACACAATCGGTCAGGTCTCCATCAGTTGGTATTTTAATATACTTGGGACCCAAATGATCTCTAATTGCTTTGCAAACATTTTTCACAAATTTAGAAGTCATTGAGACACTTATCCCGAATGTGTTTGCGGTCATCTTTAAAGTTGCTGTGTCCTTTAGGTAATACAGGCAAACAGCCAATCGTTTTTTCGGTTCAATACCCATTCGAGGGGAGCTTGGATCAGGAGTGATAAATGGCGACAATTCATTGAGAAGTTTCACAAAGTCCTCCCTGGTCATTCGGAAATTCTTTTTCCATTCTTCAACGGGAGCTTTTCCAGAAATCATGTTTTTCCACCAGAGATCGGTACGTCCAGGTGCAACCCACCACCGCCGTTTCTTTCTAGGTTTTCTACACTTTCCATATTTGTATACCAACATTTTCGAAATAGTCTGACTAAGTACCAACATTTTTACCCTTTTTTCACGCAGAGCTTTTCGCCGAAGAAGCAAAAAAAGCAGAATATTCAATTGATAACACACTACTGCAGACATAAGCAGAAACACAAACACTGCAGTTGTGGACGCCATCTTGAATCTTCGCCAGTGGTGAGGGAGTTTACGGGTGTGTTGGGGTTATTTCGGCAGCTTCTAGTTTCGTGTCGGTCTCATGTAAACTCGACGGTAATGTCGATTTCCATCCCGGTCTGACTTCATTCCGGTCTCATGTAAACAGGCCCTTACTTCTTCAACAGTCGAAATTATGTTATTGTTGTTACAGTTTTTTATTTTTATTGTTAATCCACTGCCAAAAGATACAAGTGAAACTAAGGATTTTACTTTGATAATGTAGTTGCAGTCAAACTTTATTCATGCACATATTATTATGTTCTTACTGTTTTATTAGTGAATGTCTTATTCTTTTTGAATACCAATAGTTAAACTAAATCATTATGAGCATTTATTATGACCAATAGTGCACAGTTTATTGAGTGTTTGATGTAGACTGATACTAGTGTATCCCTTTGTTCTGAACTGATTGTCCATTGAGTACATAGGTTGATATTTAAACAACAGGCTCGTCAGGGTAATATTGTTTGACCCTTTACTTTTGGGTATGCCCCCTTTCAAATATTCTTCATTGAATGACAGTACTCATTTAATTATCAACATCTAAGCATACAATATGCACTGTAGGTAGTCACTGGTTCTCTTTAAAACTAGTAATTATGTTAAGAGCAGCTAAATATTGTGCAATACCGTTTTCATCAACCACTGATTGTATTTCTCTTCTGAGTTGTTGCAATTGTTGTTCCGAAAAAATAGTTGAGGTCTGGGGTACCATAACTTGATAGTTTTCTTGTGATTCGGGGGATGGGCCTTCTTCATCAACTCCATAATTCACCAAATTGACTACGTCTTGCGCACCAGTAGATGGTGAATTCATTTCAGAAATCATACCTCTTATCCACAACTGCTGAGGTGAAAAATTACTCTGTTGAAATAGAGTGATTGTTCCATTGACACAAGAACTGTTTTAATGCTTCGTTAATTAGGTCTAGGTAAACAAAGTGGAGGGCGAACAGATGTATTTGATGGCATGGATGAAACACATTGTTTCTCTCAAGATACAAAAAAATGTTTAGAAATCGTGAGACGACAACACTATTGATATCTCACCAAAGTCTCTCGATCTTTTGGTTGTGGACTGACGTCCCAGTTATGATGCTACCACGATTTGCACCTCTTTTCTCAATCATATATCTGCCCACTGCTATGTTTTCCAATCCCATGTCAGAATGGACACGGGAGGGTAGGTTGTACTAGTCAAATGCTGATTTGAAAAGATTTAATACCGTTTCAGATTTTTTATTTGTAGATGCATGTAAATATACAACCAAACGTGAATAGCCATCTATGCCTCCATGTATAACAATCCTATAAGGCTCAATCAATTTGTAGTTGCCATCTTACTATATGCCTGAAAAAAATAACAACAACAGCATGAAGTAAAATAAGATACATAGTAAATGAGAAAAAAAAAATGCTCAGAGAATTTTTTGTGGTCAGTACTTAGTAAGGAGGCTTATAAAAATGCTGGATGCATGACCAGGAACCATAATAAAGGTTTTTAGACTTTCTCTAATTGTGAAATTTATTTAGCACAAGCTTGTAAGGCAATACTGACCACAATGAATTTGGAGATGCAACTCCGTAAGTCCTCCAAATAAATTGCCTTGCATTTCTCAAACTAGACGTAACTGGATTGATTCGTCTTAAGGAATCTAAAATCCTTGCCCTTTGGACAACAAGCCCTTGCTGGTTTAGAGATCCTTGCACCAGTCTCAGTTCCGCTGATGGGGTACTTCTTAACACTTCACCAACTATGTTGTCTAATTGGCCATTTGTTTGTTCACAATAATGTCTACCGTCAACAGGCACGCCTAATTCGTGTCTACGGCATCTTAATGTTCGACTAGAGACATTTAAGATGCGTGCTATGTCATTCCAACGAAAACGAGCACTGTTATGCAATGCTTCAAGGAGTGTTCCTGGGATATGAAATCTCGATCACCCTCTTGATGAAAGGTCTCGTCTTTCCAAAAAACTACATAGGTTGACGTCTTCACCGTTTTCATTACAATCATCATGTAAGCTATCTCTTCGCGCTTCAAATTCTTGTTGTAGCGTACTTACACGAGTAAGAAGGAACTGCATATCTTGCAAAGAACTTAGTACGAAAGACATGTTTTCGTAAGATTCATTGAGCCTTGAAAGTAAAATGGCTAATGTGCGCTCATACTCATCAAGACGCCGTACGAGGTATTCTGTTGAGTCATTGGATTGTGAATGGCGTTGCCTTTCTGCTGTCTCGATGAGTCTCCCCAACGAGATAAAGAACTCTGCATAATTCGGAAGCCATCGTTGCACCATATCTGAAATCACTGACTGAAATTCTTCTTCGTTCAATTCAACAATCCCGTTCTGGCCGTTCACAAACATCCGAAAGCGAAAGTAAAGGTCAATTTCCAAAGACAGAAGTAAACGTGAACTTCCTCATCCTTTCGACTATTATTTCTCCATATCCTTTTGACTTCGATTAAAAATTTTTGACTTGGATTTCCGTAAATTCAATTTAAATTTGGGGAGCTCGACTTCAACATTTGTAAATTCGACTTGGAATTGCACATTGTCGACTTCGAATTGTGAATTTTCGACTGTTCAATCTAAATACATGCATTCGTATTTTTGTCCGCAACGGAACGCCATAGTTGTGTTCAAAAACTTTTCATAAATAACATAATAATTTACTTATTTTGTGTATATAAGATACAAAATAACAATCAAAAAACAACCAGAAAAAGACATGAAAATACAACTAATGTTGTCTTGAAGATGCTAATACATACCTTCAGAGTTCATTTATTTGTTCAATATAGAATACAAAAAAATTCTAAAAAATTACAAAAACAAAGCTTTACTTATTATTTTGTTAATAAATAGATAAATATTTCAAAAGGAACACTTGTTTCACTGTATTTCTGTCAACAAGTACTTTTCAAATTCTTTCACAAAAACAACCTTCACAATGCTAATGAAATAAGCTAACCTAACAAATTTCATGACAAAAGAAAGCATAGAAAAGACGTTTTTCAGTCACAGGCAGCCACTTCATTGCAGCAAAATTAATGAACAACAATTTGAAACAGATTGGCAACTGTATTTTTTTTTTCAACAATTACTATCCAGACTCTATCAGCATCACTGAGTGACAATCACAGGCATGTAACTTAAGCTAACAAACTACATATTAGAATAAACCTTATATAAAAAGTTTCATACTTCTTTTAATCTTTACCTACATGTTTATACAGTTAGATTGCAAAAACTCAATTGTCAATTTTGCAAGTCACCATTCACTTCCTTAAAACATAGCATGATCATACTTTCTCTCATCACAAAAAATTAAATACATGAAGCAATAATGCACTCTTATTAACAGAAAAGCACATCCTGTCTCCTTTAAAACTTTGCAATAAAAAACAATCTTACTTACCTGTTCTCCTTTTTCAACAATCTTTACAAATCACTTCACATTGCAAACACAAACTCCTCCACAAATGACAAAATTGTCAAAAACAGTCTCTTTTGTTTCCCTACATAAAAAATAATGAAAATAACAAAATCGTAAGCATCAAAGGGACAGCCGTGTGTTATTAACACAATTACCGAACGTTAAAGTGACTTACCAGGTTCTTCATAGTCACAAAGTTAACACAAGACTTTAATAGACAGTTAACAATGTATACAAATGTTATTATTATTATTATTATTATTATTATTATTATTATTATTATTATTATTATTATTATTATTATTATTATTAT
>JAODVM010292635.1:0-12024 GCA_025400095.1 Phenganax marumi
AGACAAAGACAGAGCATGTTCAAATCTGTGCGCTCCGCCCGCGCGGGCAAAACGGCCGTAATGGAAAATGGCCTTAAAGTGCTGAGAAGCAGATTTGTTGAGCAACATTTTTCTTTTCCATTGGCTGTTCACGGAGTAGTTGATTTGTTTCTTATCCTGGTTGATTCACTACTAGTTTCTTGCCGTATTTTATTGTCTAGCAATGTAACGATGTTGTTTTAATGTCATATCTTGCAACTATAACGAAGGGATGTAACACAATGAACGAGGTAAGTAGTGGACATTTTGGTACACGGTGTACCATCACCATGTACCATATGTGTACCATGCATTGCTCGGTCTATCGTTCAAAACTATGACGTTGAAACTCGACCTAGGTCTCAAATACTTTTGTGAATTGATTAATATATATTTCAAACCATGCATGCTTGTTGTTCGTTGTTTGTTTCTTTAGTTTATTACAAAGTTCAACGTAGTTTATGATCGTCATGGAGTTGGTCGTCGAATGAGAGGACTCTTTTTTTGATCACTAATTTCATCGTTAAGTATATAATTGTGTATATATAGCTTCAGCTTGCGTGCAAAATCTCGTTCTGCACTGTTGGACTGACGTACTTCAAATTATTGCCTAATAAGGGAAAAGTAACTTGGACACGAGTGCTATAAGTACAATCTTGCGTATTGAAGAGGAGAAAGTGCATCTAACACATGATATTGAGGAGATATCGATGTTAGATTCGTTCTTCTTGTTCTTTGATTATTTATGTCCTCTTTGCGAGCATCAGACATCTGGCTCTAGAGCCAGGGTATTGTTTTGTTTGCTTTGAATACTGTGATTGCATGCATGAATTGCTGACGCCAACTGTGTCGAAAACATGTTGATTTGATACCACACGCTTCCTAATGAACTCACACTACTCTCAGATTTTTGAAGATGTATTTCACAAAACTCCTCACTTGCTCACAATGTGCTCGCTTCAAACTCTCTCTTGTCACGTGATGAATTCCACCACGTGACTTATACAAATTCAGCTAAATTTACGTAAAGTTTTCAACAATGGAGACGAATGGTATTTCATCATGGAATGATTGAAACACTTAAAAATACCACTAAAACGTTTATTATACTAAATGCATTCATTCTTTTACTAGATATACAAAGAAACTAATATACATGGTATATGTGTTCTCAGTAAGTTTAAGATAAAATTACATGAATAGAGAATATAATGGCCACAACGTTTTTCACCCCTCGTCAACAATGGAGTTTACGTCCGGCTTCTGCATATTTACTGTAAAGTATCGCAATGAGCTGATGCACGGAGAAAATTGGAAGATTTAGCTCCACTGTCCTCTTACGAACGATGTTCATATGAAAAACGTGTCAGGTTTGGAGTTTTGATGAGCGTATTCTGCTCTTTTTGCATATATATGAAGGTGGACTTTAACACTTGCTTCAGTCAACAAAATTGTGTATCGGACTGCTTGAACTCGTGTCAGTTTAATAACGGCTGCTATGTATGAGAAATACGGCTGATGGTTCTTTGAGGCTGGTAATTTATCTGCAAATTTGTTGATATATCATTGAACTGTATGTTGTGACCTCTCGTTCTTTAGTGATCTCTGATTAGATCTCTAGGATTGTTTGGATTTGCAAAACAATAAGGTTAAATATGACTGCTCCAAAAATAACTCCAATTCTAGCCCCATCTTTCGTATACGTGCTGATTGAATTCGTCGTAGGACATCATTCCAAGGCTGGTCATTGCAACTTTTCTGATTGAATCCTGGGTTCTCGTGTTTATTTTTTAGTGGCAAGATGCCTTTCCACTATTAATGCACAGATTTGCAAAATTTCAAGAATCCTACTCGACATTTCTTGCTTGTTGCTCAATCATAATCGATCGTTCAAAAAATTGTTACCGGAAATGTGCTCACGTGACGCCTCACTGCTTTCGTGTCATCTCAAACACGGAGTCCAGTTTATACTGAAAAGTGGTATACTTGTAATAAGCTGCTCTTCTTTGTTTTCTAGCAATGAGTTAACTTTCGAAACGTTTAAAAACGCCATTGCACGCTTGTATTTGAGACATGACTGTAAACTTTTCCGGAGTACCTCAGCGCTTAGACGTTGATGTTTGTTTCTAAAACGTATTTTGGAACTCCACAAATTTCTTGAAACTATTGCCCAAACAAGAAAGAGGGCTTGTCTGTTGATTAATCCTTTATATCGTTGCTGTTGTTTAACGTCTTTTTCCTCTGTCGATATCGGGGTTTTTTCGGTCGTCAAGCAGGGATCTCTTAAAACATATCCGTCAAGGAGACTGATGTCATAGTTGTGGACCGTGCAGTATGGTCAAAAGTCTTAGCTGAGTTTACACTGTCGCCTAAGTACATGTCATGTCAACGTATTTTTACGCTAATCTGCTCTGACCTTTAGCTTCTCTCTGTATCTATCACCACACTGTTTTACCAGTTCTAAAACGAAGTCTTTAATGAACAGATAAATCCATTTCCATACGTCATTATTATATTGGTTGAAATGCAACTTACAAACAACTTATTGTTTCTATTTTGCATGATTGACATCAATTACTTAGACTTTGAGTACAACTTCAGCAAACCACTTTCAGCAAAAGTTCCTTGGCAGAAAATTCCTGTTAGATCAGTTTTTTTGAAGGTTGTTCTATTACTGTACGATGTGCTAAATATGCTAAAAACTTCACGTAACGTCTTTATAAACACGTTTACAGTTCGTTCAATTAATTTCTTTACTATTTTAATAAATAATTTGAATGATTAAACTTTGCAAGTTCATAAAACTTCTCTTCTTTTCTAAAGCTTTTTGTTTGGTTAAAAAATTTTCAGATTTACTAAACCGGCATGAAAGTACTCGGAGCCTTACTTATACGCTTCTTTCTTTAATGGCATTGGATCCCTCAAAAACTGTTCACTTGTTGCCAACATGCTGAACTCTCAACATACCACGTTTGTTACAGAAGGGTATACAGCGGGTTGTTCTGTGTACGAGGGAGGATTTTCAAAGCCATCATATTCGATTGATTGTTGAGTTTCCTGGTAATTTGGCTGTGGTACTTGATTTGTGCTTGTCACTATTTGGAATTCGTAATTCGAGATTTGAAGTGCCTGATTTGCCCTAAATTCAGTTGGGTAACAAGGCTCTTGTACCTGGCGTTGCTGATCAGTGCCTGCGATTTGCGGGGTTTGGTAATTTTCGATGACCGGTATGTAGCGATTTCTCTCCCTTCGACGTCGTACTATCAGACTTGTCCGTCCATTTCTGTTATAACGAAATCTTAAGGGCGAGTGACAAGACATTCCACACAACCAGATAAGGAGAAATAAGCCAAGAAGAATAACTCCCAAAACGCCCCCAATAAGGGCCCCGTTGTCTTCTTCAGGATCACTTGAATTGTAGTTTGAACATGATTTGCGACAAACATTATCATTACAGCAAGTTTGATCTAACCCTGGACATTGATCATTGTCTGTGCAGAATGACTTTGCACTAGCAACTACAGTGATTAACAAGATTTTTAAAACACGCAACGACAACATTACTAGTAACACTTAGCAGTGTTTAACAGTGCTTGCAGCTTGTTTCGCGGTTGAATACTTGTTACCGAAACTTTGAACTCGTAACAATTAGCTGCTTTCAAGTGAGGGGCGGACCATTAGATATGCCCTTCCGGGGGTGGTACAGACATCCAAAATAGAGCGTAAACGCCAATCACTTTGTGTTTGGTAGTTGTTTTAATAACTGACCCCTGGCCGTGATGAACGTGTGTTTGTTTGGTAATGGAATTGCTGTTTGGTGGGTCCTGTATATAGAGTAGTGTGTGTGCGACGAGCAGCTTTTAGGTGTCTTTTAACTGTAAACATGCTTTTAGACGGGTTCCTGAAACATGCACACGTTCGCTTATAATTATTTGAGATACATTAGAGAGCTTAAGCAAGCGACGTGGTTGGCAACACGAACGACATGAGAAACGTCAAAGGACTGGGTCAAGCCCAGTGACTGGTGGAAAACATCAAGTTTGCTTCTGGTCGACGTACGTGTTGTCAAAACGCCGCTTGCTTTAGCTCTCTATTGTAGCTCACGGTCTCCTTTCCCAGAGGCGTTTTACACGAACGTTTGACGTTAAATGCATCGTTGACAAACCACTTTATAGAAATTCCTTCGTTGAAAATTCCTACTAGATAGCTAGGTTTCACACTAAAAACTTTTTATTTTTTAACGTCATGCAATGTTTCCCAACTTATACTACGATGTATAACTGAAAACTACTCTGCAGTTGGTTAGATTTTGCAAACTATTTGGAAAACCATGTAAGTTGTAACTCTTCCTTCCAGCCTAACAATTTAATGTTCCAAACATAAAAGTTTTTGTATTCTCTGTCTTTCCCAAGCTGGCATTCGAAATGTACCTGCAGTTTAATCCCTTACAACACTCTCGAGCTCAGTATACCAAATTTATTTCAGAAGACGAATTTGGGTGTGCCGAACTTCTTCACTTGTATGTGCATGGGGCTTGTAACTTAGCTGTTGGTCTTGATTTGTGATTGTTTGCGCATCTGAATCTCAAAAGATGTATGCAAAGAGTGGGATAGTGACGACTGGGACTGGGGCTGAGACGACCTTTGTTGTCGATACTGTTTTGACTCTACATTAGGGCACTACTTACTCATCTATATCATTCAAAAATACAGTTTTGAAATAACCGATTGTCGCTGTGTATTTCTCTGTATCATACAGAATATAACGCTCTTTCCAATGCTGTGAAAATCGCCAATGGTAGATTTTTAGATTAAGGGACATTTCGCTTGAAACAGGTCAACGTGGAGAGTTTTTTTCTTTAGCACTATGATTAGATGATGCGACATCCTGAAAAAGTCCTTATTAAACGTATTATTTCTCATTGCGTGCGTATTAAACGCTCTTGCAAACGATTAGAATTCGCGAGTGGCCAGTTCTTAACTTGACAGATATTCTGCGTCAAAGATGAAGTGGAAAATGTTAATGGCGAAACTCCTGAAGAAGCGCTTTAATATTAATTAAACTTGTTACTTATTTCACGTCAAATAATTCAAGTTCATTTTTCTGATTTAAATGGCGTCTAGATGGCCTTTCAGTTTAGTGCAGCCCTGTGAACTGACCTGAAGTCTGTTGTTCGAAAAATGGATAGCGCCATCCACCTATCGAACAACGGCCCATATCAGTGTTTACCATTGTCACTGCCATTGTGTTAAGTCACTTCAGGGTCTTTCATTCTTTACCTTGCCCTTTACCTTTGCCAATCAAATTGGTGTTACGTACGTCATGCTCCTCAAGCAAAATTCTTGCAGAGTCACGAGCACTGGTCACGCGACAGGAGAAGTCCTGCTGGGTCCTGCATGTTTTGAGGCGGAGACGATTTTGTGGTGACCGGGTTAGGATAAAATGCGAATACGGATTGCGGATGATATGGCGGATACGGATGGCGGATGAGGGGATAAAATGCGGATGAAGGGATAAAATGCGGATGAACGGCTTCAACATCTAACATTGTTATAACTAAAAGTTTATATAGAGAATAAATTCTAGTATTAAATTTTGTTTATCATTGCGCATCTTATTGAGTAGAAATGAATCCAGCCGAGTTTTTGTGAGTTTCGATGTCTTTTCCGGCGCCGCTAGATCGTGAAAAAAAATTATCACCTCAAAATTCAAAAATATATTCTTCGCGCCGCCAAGACCGCTGTATAATACCTCCATATATCGCATATTGTTCAAGTCGAATAAACATTTTTTTTCTCAATACAATTGCAATTTATAAATAGGGGGTACTTGCGTCAATGTTACTGTATAAAATGATAAAATGCGGATGCATTATTACTCGATAGGGTACGTTACTTGTTGTACTGGCTCAACTCATTACTTATAGTATGCTAATAAACCAACGGGTTTAACTCTTATTTTTAAAGTTATGGTGCAACAATAAATTTTTTTGTTTTAATTTTAGTTTGAGATATTTACTTTTCTTGTCCACATACCCATACCCAAAGTTTTTATTTATCCATATTTAGCGCATTAAGGAAAACTTTGCTTAACCAAAACTAAAACTAATTATTAGTATTTGAATTGATATCCCTTGTACGACAAGACACTGCACTGAAAATATTTCCAACCTTATCTTGTACAACACTACAAGTAACATACTTGTGCATTAATATGAACTAATATGTTTTATTTGTTAACTATGTCATGGCGGTCAACACGAGTTCTATATTTCAAGAATGTAGTTTTCACCCTTATAATCAATACCACCACCATATCTAGGGGTAAATTCTTCAATCACACAAACGACTGAAAAAATACTTGAAGCAAGTTTTGATGCTAGGTGGTAAGGTGTTGATGAAGCCACTGAGGAATGACAGTCGTACGAGGGTCGTACACACAATATGGTTGTTTTCTCCGTATACAATTAACATTGACATAGAAATATACACTTCTTTACTCATAAGCTCACTAGAGGGTTGTGGACGAAATGTTCTGTTCATCTTCGCGATAATAACGAGGTCAAAGCGTGGACAAGCTATCACTCCATTCGGTTTCAAAGTTTGACAACAACCAAAGCCCGATCGTACCAACGCGAGACAAAAATGAAGCAAACTAATGATGAACTCTCCAGTACTACTACCTACTGCAAATGGTCTCGAGACCCGAGGTGTAGTGGTAGGTGTAACAAGTGGTTGCATAAAAGGTGTGGTGGGAATCGGTTGCTGCGTATTGCAATTTGTGCTGGATTCCGTCGACAAGGGAAATGGTCGGTCAACAATCGTCGTTGTTGCTGGTCTGGTTTTTGTCCTTTCACCTTTTCGCCGTGCAGTTGCTGGCAATTGTTACTCTTTTTTCCCACCCCGTTGCCACTATAGAACGTGACATAGCTAGTCATATTCATTTGACTTGGAACTTTCTCTTTAAGCCACTTGACGTATTCAAACAGTTTGCCCATTTTTCAGCCACAGCGATGGCATGGGAACATAACTTTGACGCCCTCCAACCAGGACAATCGTCGCAACTAATCTTTCCGTTCTTTTCCAAAGTCACAATATGGGGTTTAGTTGAAGTATCACTCCTTACATAATACGCATCTGTACCGTCCGGAGCACGAACGATGGATTCCTTGTACTTTAATAACTTTTCTGCCTTTTGAGATATAAATTTCAATGTTTCACAGGAAACTGATGTCACGCCGACATCATCTAAGTTGATGGATACCTTAGTAATGCCTAACGTGCAAGGTTGCTTCGACGTGTCATTTTCACTTGAAGTTGAATAGCCACTACCATTTTGCGTTTCTTTGTTTCTGGTTGCCATTGTCGTTTTTCTGACTTTCTGCAAATGATCAACGCCCTGCTGCAGTGTCATTCTAAACCACTGAATTCCTGGAACTTCAAAAGATGAAAACTGCAGACTTAATTGGTAGGGACCTGTGTTAAAGATGGCCGATTCTACGTCTTCTCTCTGCTGCAAAGCCAAGGTGCTTATGTATGTGCAAAACTCAGCCATCTCTTTTTCTTTAAAATCCACTACTATTTTGATGAGGGAATTTGCTGACTCATGAATGTTGTTGTAGTATGGAGACGGCGGGTCCCCCAAGCCAGCATTACAGGGCACGTTTTTAATCATGCATTCAACTATCATCGGGACCTTCAATGTAAAACAACACGGCTGGATTCATTTCTACTCAATAAGATGCACAATGATAAACAAAATTTAATACTAGAATTTATTTTCTATATAAACTTTTTAGTTATAACAATGTAGTTGCTAAAGCTTCATCTGCATTTTATCCCCTCATCGGCATTTTATCCTCTCATCCGCATTTTATCCCCTCATCCGCCACCCGTATCTGCCATGTCATCCGCAATCCGTATCCGCATTTTATCCTAACCCAAATAGCATGGTTGTCATTGGAAACGTGATGTTTTAAAGGGAAAAGAAAAATTCTCAGCTGGCTTCGGTTGAGAAAAAGTGACAAATATCGAAACTAAAATATTTTACGCATTACAAGCGCTACAGTACAGCCGAATAAACGTTCTCTAAACTGCATAAATCACGGCGTCAAATCTAAAAGTTACGCCCTTCAAAACATCACTGATGCTAGTTATAACTTTTTCAAGCCTTGTTTTGACAGCGCGCTTAACGGTAGTTTGTTTTATGAAACCCAAATTTTAGTTGCTGCCTTGTATCAATTCCTGAGCTACTGTAGGTTATAATGCTTTGCTGAGACACTTGTCCTGTAGTTTAGTTTCCTGTGTCTGTTTTTAGTTGTAATGGTTAATCATCTTCCTGTCATATGTAAATACCTGCTCGAGTACATCTATAACGATATTGTAATATCAAGTTAGTGTTGGCCTGAATGTGTTTAGAACACCTACACCTCAACACCAATGATGTTGAAGAAGTGATATAGTCGGTTAAATATAAGGTAAAACGAAATTTGCGAGGTGAATCCACATTTGTTCAACATTCTAAAGATCCTGCTCGTCGTCGGTGCCGTCGCCTATACACTGTGTACTCGGAAGTCGAAAAGACCCCGGCGACACTTGCAAATGGTTGTAAAATGCTATTGTTACAATTCATCACACAGCTCATCACCATGCTCCAGAGCTGTCAATGCCACGTTAAGACCATGACCTTGGTCTTCGTTATAAAAAGTTGTTAGTGCTAAAAAGTTGATAATTCTAGTATATTATTACACATAGGTTAGATGTAGGCATTAAAAATTAATGCATCATCAATTCAGATGGCATGCAACAGTACGCAGTGCGTACCTATTTTTCTGTTTCATATAGAACATTACTTGCTTCTCTATACGTAAACAATAGAAAAAAATCGGAGAAAACATTCTACTGCGTTCCAACGTAATTTTACAAATGGACTGACATGCAGTGACTCGAAGCTGGCATCTTCCAATTCGCTTTAAGGCCCGTCATCCGTGTAAACATAACATCCATGGTCTGAGCTTCTTTATACGACCTTCAACCAATCCTTAGTAACAAGGTAGCAAAGACGAAAAATGTGTTTATACAAGAATTATACCCAAGGTTTTCAATAGATTCATAACCCTTTTAACTTCCTATTCATTGGTTAAAGTTTCTGTATTATATTAAACGCAATAGTTTCTTTACTTGTCATGTTAAACTGATGATTCAAAGAATTTGTTGCGTCTTTAGAACTTTGTTCCGGTCTGGATTGTCCAAGAACAGTTTGCAGTGATCGTTTAACGTCTTAGAAATTGCTACAATATGAAACTTTTCCTGTTGCTACCACGTTGCTAAGGACTTGGTTGAAGGCCGTATAAAGCTTTATCGAAGCCTCAGAAATTTTAAAAAATCTGAAATTATAAAGTCAGAAATTATAAAATGAAAGTAAACAGTTCCACAACATGCCGTATGTGAGAACCAAGCTCACGATATCAACTATATTAGCACCGCATTAATTAGTAAGTACGAGCGTACTAATGGACCTGGAACTGGGCGTCTACACATACTACGCGTCTACACAGTGTGTATATTAGGAATGTGTTTTCATTTTTATTCTGTTTTACATAATTTAATAACGTTCCGTATACTATTTCATATACATTACTCTTTAAGCAAAGTCTACAGATTTTTGATCATCGTTGCGCTGGAACATGCGGTCTGCTGTCAAACGTTTTGTTTCCTCATTGCCATGGCCCTGCTATAAAACACGGCACAAAAGTAGCAAGAAATCTTTCTTTTCTTAAGTTTCAACCGTACCTCAAAAATGAAAATCAAAATCGTTAGTTAATGTCCACTGAGCGTGATTTCAAAAGCTAGAGCCGGCTATAATATCTCTCAAGAAAAATTACTGCGGCTCAAAAAATTACTGCAATCGAAAAATTTCTTTTCGAAATATAAAAGCTCCTTCGATAGCTCAGATGGCAGAGCGGGGGACTGTAGAGTAAAGACATTGTAATCCCTAGGTCGCTGGTTCAAATCCGGCTCGAAGGACTTTTATCATCTAAAACACTATTTTTTGAATAAAAAGTATCATTTAAAAACAACACCACCACCATGGGATAAATTTAGTACAAACAGAAAATGTCAACAAAGTTGATATGTCCAGTCAGTTAAACAATCACATGGGTTTTGATTGACATTAAAATACATAACGAACCATACGCAGTTATAATAAAGGATATTAAACAACATCACACTACCGATTTTACCTTCAAATGATACGGGAAGAACAATATAAATTTATTATCTTGACAGATAACAGGGAAACGAAGTTACAATGCAATCTTAAAGCATGTGGTGACATGTGTCCAGACGAAAGGCGCTAAACATCGGCGTAACAGCAGCAAAACGACAACGAACGTGATCGACGATATTAATCAACATAGTCTACAAGATTAGTACCATGCAATGTGATGCAAATTTTGCTATAACAGCTATGCGCGAAATCTGTGAGGTCTACTATGTTTTTAGCCTTACTATCAAGCCAGAGAATTCGAACGCTACAGTTGATTAGTGTTTAGATGAAACGTCTCCTTTGCAGAGCAGGTGATATTTGTGACAAAAAAACTTTTTGAAGACTATTAAGGCGTTGTTCTTACGCTATGCAGGTTGCATTGAAAGCCTACCCAGTTGACAAACAGCTGTATGTCGTACATCATTTTACCGAAAACGTTGTAACTACGAAGCCATTGAGAGGCTATTGCAAGAAATTACCCCTCAATTACCAGAAACCTCATGGAGCAGCATCAACTGATATTATACCTATAGATATTTGAAATTGGCGTTGAAGCAACCAGGGATTGATATTGCCGTATTCAAGGCGCAGGATACAAGGGCAGCAGCAACTTCGGCTAAAGTTGTCAGTGACATTCCACTTAGTATTGTAATGGCTAATGTCCGATGGTCTCAGTAACACAAATACTTCTCGAAGTTCCATACTAAACTCTGTCTTTACAGACGAATAGAATTTTGGCGAAGCATTATTTCAACCTCGCCAAACTAGTAGTGAATAAGTATTGATTTTTGCTTTAAAGCAATTTGCTTTGTTGTACTTTAGTTGGTTGTATTATACATTTGTTTAGTAGAATGCGCTGTTTCTTCCGAGCTCTTTCGTGATTGCACTGCTTCAAAGTCTCATTGAGATACCGCGCTTTCAGCCTGACTGTTTTTTACCGGCGATAATTTTCGCCTGAAACGACTTTTTGTGCTGTTCAAATTTAGGAATTGACTAAAAACTAATTCGTTTCAAATGAAAGCTCATGAGACAAAAAAAGGCTTTTTGCAGGCAAAATAATGCTATTGGATTAAATCGGATGACAAGATTCCAGTAGAAGCGCGTTGTTCAAATAGATAAAAATGTACATGTACAAATGGGAAACAACAAACGATTTCCCATCAACGTTACAGCAGCAGTTGTGGCCGAGTGGTAAAGGCGACTGATTAGAAGTCGTTCCCCTCTGGGAGCGTATGCTCAAGTCCTACCATCTGCGATTATCTTCTTTGTCAAAAAATGTTGTAGTTGTGCATAACACAAACTGACTTTGGAATAATTCAGATATAATCATCAGCTGCGGCCGTTTTGTGCTGATTGGCCTATAAAGGATCCCGGAAAAATAACCAATAACGATCCAGACCCTCAGAGACCTAGAGGAAGACGGAGCGAATACATTAATCCTGATGCTGCATTACCTGCGGAGGCTGCTCATTCCCTACTGAAAGATTTGACAACAAATTACTTTCTAATTTTACATTGTATCTCATGAGTCTTCAAAATTTTGGGTACCAATCATCAAATATTTTTTGGCAACTAGCGTCATCTGTGACAGTCAAACAGGAACAGCCGGAATGTTATGGCCGTGCATAAGGCAAACGAACTTCCGAATAATGCAGGTACCAGTAGTACAATATATATATTATATACTTTTCAGGTGGGGGAGCGTGAACTTAAAAAATTTAGTATAAAATAGATAGT